>JAKCPI010016887.1:0-22795 GCA_023213315.1 Euborellia annulipes | reverse complement strand
AAGATAAACGATAAGAGATAAACGATAAGAGATAAGAGATAAACGATAAGAGATAAACGAATAGAGATAAGAGAAAAACGATAAGAGATAAGAGAAAAACGATAAGAGAAAAACGATAAAAGATAAACGATAAAAGATAAGAGATAAAAAATAAAAGATAAGAGAAAAACGATAAGAGATGAAGATAAGAGATAAACGATAAGAGATAAAAAGATAAAAAATAAGAGATAAGAGATAAAAGATAAACGATAAAAGATAAGAGATAAGAGATAAGTGATAAGAGATAAGAGATAAAAGATAAGAGATAAGTGATAAGAGATAAAAGATAAGAGATAAGTGATAAGAGATAAGAGATAAACGATTAAAGATAAGAGATAAACGATAAAAGATAAACGACAAACGATAAGAGATAAGAGATAAACAATAAGAGATAAGAGATAAACGATAAGGATAAGAGATAAACGATAAGAGATAAGAGATAAACGATAAGAGATAAGAGATAAACGATAAGAGAAAAACGATAAAAGATAAACGATAAAATTGCAATTGGAAGATTTTCGCTGGATAAGATGTATAGGAAAGAACTGGAGAATAAAAACCAGCAATTGATGGACCTCTCACATCATCTTCAATTGGCAAATATTTCGACTGGCATTACGCCTAGTCATCATCAGTGCAAACAAATGATGGTGGAGGGCCCTATCAAAGATAATGGTTGAGGATATTTTAAAATTTCTCGGAGAAGCAGAGGTCAGACGCAAGTGCAAGCGAAGTTCGCTTGCACTTGCGTCTGACCTGCTTCTCCGAGAAATTTTAAAATAATCCTCAACCATTGTTTGACACGGGCCCTCCACCAAATCATTTGTTTGCACTGATGATATAGGCGTAATGCCAGTCGAAATATTTGCCAATTGAAGATGATGTGAGAGGGTCCATCAATTGCTGGCTTCATATCCAGTTCTTTCTATAAACGATAAAAGATAAGAGATAAAAAATAAAAGATAAGAGAAAAACGATAAGAGATGAAGATAAGAGATAAACGATAAGAGATAAAAGATAAAAGATAAACGATAAGAGATAAACGATAAGAGATAAGAGATAAACGATAAGAGATAAGAGATAAACGATAAGAGATAAGAGTTAAACGATAAAAGATAAACGATAAAAGATAAGAGTTAAACGATAAAAGATAAAGGATAAAAGATAAGAGTTAAACGATAAAAGATAAGAAAAAAACGATAAGAGATGAAGATAAGAGATAAGAGATAAACGATAAGAGATAAAAGATAAACGATAAGAGATAAGAGATAAACGATAAGAGATAAGAGATAAACGATAAGAGATAAAAGATAAGAGATAAAAGATAAACGATAAGAGATAAGAGATAAACGACAAGAGATAAGAGATAAACGATAAGAGATAAGAGATAAAAGATAAGAGAAGTGATGAGAGATAAGAGATAAAAGATAAACGATAAGAGATAAGAGATAAACGATAAGAGATAAGAGATAACCGATGAGATAAGAGATAAACGATAAGAGATAAACGATAAGAGATAAGAGATAAACGATAAGAGATAAGAGATAAGAGATAAACGATAAGAGATAACAGAAAAACAATAAGAGATAAGAGATAAAACGATAAGAGATAAAGATAAGAGATAAAAGATAAACGATAAGAGATAAGAGATAAACGATAAGAGATAAAAGATAAACGATAAGAGATAAACGATAAACGATAAGAGATAAAAGATAAACGATAAGAGATAAAAGATAAACGATAAGAGATAAGAGATAAACGATAAAAGATAAGAGATAAACGACAAAAGATAAGAGATAAACGATAAAAGATAAGAGATAAACGATAAGAGATAAGAGATAAACGATAAGAGATAAGAGAAAAACGATAAGAGATAAGAGATAAACGATAAGAGATAAGAGATAAACGATAAGAAATAAACGATAAGAGATAAACGATAAGAGATAAGATGATAAACGATAAGAGATAAACGATAAGAGATAAGAGATAAACTATAAAAGATAAACGATAAAAGATAAGAGATAAACGATAAAAGATAAGAGAAAAACGATAAGAGATGAAGATAAGAGATAAACGATAAGAGATAAACGATAAGAGATAAGATATAAACGATAAGAGATAAACGATGAAATTATTATCTCTTTTATCGTTTATCTCTTATCTTTATCTTTTTCTTTATTTTTTTTTCTTTACTTTTATCTCTTATCGTTTATCTCTTATCTCTTATCTCTTATCGTTTATCTCTTATCTCTTATCGTTTATCTCTTATCTCTTATCGTTTATCTCTTATCTCTTATCGTTTATCTCTTATCTCTTATCGTTTATCTTTATCTCTTATCTTTTATCGTTTATCTCTTATCTCTTAACTTATCTCTTATCGTTTATCTCTTATCTTTCTCTTATCGTTTATCTCTTATCTCTTATCGTTTATCTCTTATCTCTTATCGTTTATCTCTTATCTCTTATCGTTTTCTCTTATCTCTTATCTTTATCTCTTATCGTTTTTCTCTTATCTCTTATCGTTTTTCTCTTATCTCTTATCGTTTATCTCTTATCGTTTATCTTTTATCTCTTATCTCTTATCGTTTATCTCTTATCTCTTATCATTTATCGTTTATCTCTTATCTCTTATCGTTTATCTCTTATCTCGTATCGTTTATCTCTTATCTCTTATCGTTTATCTTTTATCTCTTATCTTTTATCTCTTATCTCTTATCGTTTATCTCTTATCTCTTATCGTTTATCTCTTATCTCTTATCTTCATCTCTTATCGTTTTTCTCTTATCTTTTATCGTTTATCTTTTATCTCTCATCTCTTATCTTTTATCTTTTATCGTTTATCGTTTATCGCTTATCTTTTCTCTTATCTCTTATCTTTTATCGTTCATCTTTTATCTTTTATCACTTATCGTTTATCTCTTATCTTTTATCGTTTATCTTTTATCGTTTATCTCTTATCTTTTATCGTTTATCTTTTATCGTTTATCTCTTCTCTTTTATCTTTTATCTCTTATCTCTTATCTTTTATCGTTTATCTCTTATCTTTTATCGTTTATCTTTTATCGTTTATCTCTTCTCTTTATCTTTTATCGTTTATCTTTTATCTTTTATCTCTTATCTCTTATCTTTTATCGTTTATCTTTTATCATCTTATCTTTTATCTCTTATCTCTTATCTTTTATCTTCTATCTTTTATCTTTTATCGTTTATCTTTTATCTTTTATCTCTTATCTTTATCTTTTATCTCTTATCTTTTATCTTTTATTTCTATAATTAATGTTAGCGTTGTAGTCTCTCTTGTCGATCATTGAAAGTTTTTTGTATAACATATTTAAGTTACGAAGTCTTCTCTTGATATTGTGAGGCCCGCAACAGCCGTCACTTTTCTGCTTTCCTGGTAATCGGTTTTGGCAAAATTGTTCAAAATTTGGTATGTAAAGGCCAATTTACACTAGGTAGTGCCGCTGCCGTGCGATGCCGTCGGGCGTAATTGCTCAAACAGACTTGCTATTTTAAATACCATTGGAGAGCGGCACGGCATGTCTAGTGGAAATTGAAACGGCCTCTCCAATGCTATTTAAATAGCAAGTCCGTTTGAGCGATTACCGCCGACCGCATCGCACGGCAGAGGCACGACCTAGGGAAAATTGTCTTATTTATTAGTAATTACAAATAGTTTAATAATAAGTAATTATTTAGAAGATTAAAAAATTTTTTACTATAGATAAAATCAAAAAATTTGTAAAAAAATGGAAATTACAATAATATAGTGGAAGTTTTTTCCTTATTGCAGGTTTTCGACAAACAGAATAAAGGTAACTTTATTTTTTTGGTGAAAATTTTGTATGATTCATTCTTAACGTCTCCTAAAAAAATGGAAGCTGTTTTAAAAATGCTATTAAGAAAATATTAAGGACTATTGGTCAGAAAATTTGTATTCATGGCGAGGTCATATACTTTAACTTTTAGGAATTTGCAAAACATCCATTGCTTGTACGGAAGTCGATAGTCTTATGAAGTTAATCTTTCTTAGAGCCATCTACAATCAATTAAACTAATCAAATATTACCAAATTACATATAGGTCTACCAGTTTGAAAGAATTTTTAATTTTGAAGGAAAATGAAAAATTTATTTAAATTGTTCTCAATCCTTTATTTTATTAGAAATTTTGTTTCTCTTTAAACTCTTTTTCTATATTTATGTCATGTCGCAAATATCTTTAGGAAATTTCATACATTTTTTTACGACCTCTAAAGAATTTTGAATATTTTTTTTCTTTTTTATTATAATATAAAGCACGACTTAAAAAGGTCAAAGTAAACACCCCCATTAGATGATCCTGGATGGACTAACTTATCGCACTCCTAACTCGTTCTACCACAGTGAAAAGGAAGCATTAGTCACTCGATACTTTTGCCTTACTTTTATCCTTTATAGAATTGCAAACTCAACCAAACTCTCTTTGTATGGAGATTAACTTTATTTATGTTCCACCAAGGATCTAAACTTAGCTAGCTAAGGTACTACATTCGAAACTTCTTGTTGGAATTTTCCTGACAACATTCCATAAAGTTTATTTTTAATAACTTATAGTAAAAAAAGAAAGTAAAAAGAAACATTTATTTTCAAAACCTCATTATAATTAAAAAGGGGTTAATAATAACAAAACAACTTTATACTAATGGCGGCTCCTGCGCTGGTCTTTTTATATTTTTTAAAATTTCCTCCTTAACATGACAGAACATCACAGAATTATCCGCACCAAGTCATCTAAAATTTATTAGATTAATGCCGGGTTGCAAGAACGTATTTAACGGTTCGTTAAACGCTTTTTGTCGTTTAAACCTTCCGCTAAATAATTTTGGGTTGCAAGTAGGGCTGGACGGTAAACCGGTAAAAATTTTTTACCGAAAACGCGGTAACGAACCTCTAATTCGGTAAAAACCGGTTTTTTTTCGAAAGTCGGTAAAAACTTATTTTTTCGGACGGTAAAAAATTTTGGTTCCGCGAGAAAAAAATGTTCCGCGGCGGCAAATTTCTGGTCCGCGGGCGGCAAAAAATTGGCGTCTCTAAAAAAAAGGTAAAATATTTTTTTTCGGACGGGGAAAAATTTTGGTTCCGCAAAAAAAAAAATGTTCCGCGGCGGCAAATTTCTGTTCCGTGGGCGGCAAAAAAATTGGCATCTCTAAAAAAAAGGTAAAATATTTTTTCTGACGGGAAAAAATTTTGGTTCCGCGAAAAAAAATGTTCCGCGGCGGCGAACTTTGGTTCCGCGGGCGGCAAAAAAATTGGCGTCTCTAAAAAAAAGGTAAAATATTTTTTCGGACGGGGAAAAATTTTGGTTCCGCGAAAAAAAAAAATGTTCCGCGGCGGCAAACGGCAAACTTAGGTTCCGCGGGCGGTAAAAAAATTTTTACCGACTTTCGAGAAAAACCGGTTTTTTTTTTCATTATCGAGGTCGGTAATGAAAATCCATTACCGTTCAGCCCTAGTTGCAAGAACGTATTTAAAGGTGATTGGTTCGTAAAAGCTGTCTATAAACTAAATGCTGAAATTCGGACCTTAAAACTATAAAGTATCCACTAACCTGATTTGTTTCATTGAAATAAAAAAGAATTTAGTGACTATATTATCACGCGAGAGAGGTAAGATATAAATGCATTAATTTAATTGAGTTTTCTTTAGTTTCTGAAACGTATTAAGCGATATTTTTAATTATTATAGATATTCATTCGATGAAGAGAAAAAGTGAGGTTATAGTATATTTCCAGTGTCTTTATAATTTAACATCTGACAGCCAGATCTACCAACGTGATTATTATTTTCATTTTACGATATTTAAATATTTAAACATTTTTTGTTTTGTAACCTAATATTAACAATTAAATTTTTTTTTTTTTTTTTTTTAAACATTCACACTTTTTTCTCACACACACATTCACACAGTCTTTTCGGCAACTTAGGCCATTTAAGACTTTGACGATAACCGTTGTAATCAGGGGCGTATATAGAAATTTTTTTCGGGGGGGGAACTCAAAAATTTTTCTGCGGAAAATTTTTTTTTAAGAAACTATATTTTTTTTCACACGAAATTTTTTGCGGACCATTTTTTCTATTGCGGAACCAAAGTTGTCCATCCTGCGGAAAAATTTGTTGAGCTGATGTCTGTATATCCCTATATATGTATATGTGTTTGGGAAATTTCGGGGGCCCGGCCCCCTCCCCCCCCCCATAAATACGCCCCTGGTTGTAATATATATTAATCTATTGTGGGTTCAGGCATTTCTATTTAAGCCATCTGGTATCCAAATGGCTCATTTAAAATTTAAAGAATACAAATATAATTACTATTTTTATTTCTTTTATAATTTTGGTACTATTATAAATTATACAATTTGACAATGCGCCCTTGCGGTCAACTTGGCCAACTACATTGAAAGCTGTCATTTTCGGTGGCCCAATCATTTTGCATCTATCTATATATCTTAACAGTAGGGAATAGTTAACGGTTTCTTTAAAGTTGCTTTAGCAACAGCTTATAATTTTAATGCCCAAAGCGATGTTTACTAACAGACTTTTAAATATTTACAGAACTGTTTTCTTGCAACCCGGCATAAGTCTTTTGACACCTCAGTATGAAAATGGAGGCCAAACTACTTCTCCCATTAATTTCTTTATAGCCTAGAAAATGACAAGAATGAAAATATGAAAGATATAAGAAAAAACAACATGGTATATTTTTAAAATAACTGACAAACAAAAAAGTCAAAAGGGGAAAAGAAAATATAAAAAAGACAAATACGCAAACATATACTTCTTCTTCTAAGGAAGTATAAAGAATACCAAATTATATTACGTTGTGTTGTCCAAAATGTAATAGAAATTTGATTTGATAAATAAATAAAATAAAAATTTTTCCTCAAGAGATATTGGCCTATTTTTTTTTTTTACTGTCTATCAAAATACTATTTGAAGGAATGTCCAATTCAAACTTTTTAATCTATTTTCACCTGGCTAGAAAAAATATTTTCAAGAAACTGCAACATTCACTTACTCTACAACAAAATTACGATATCTCCCAGGAGAACGCTAGTAAATATTAATAAGAGAGGGGAAAAAGTATAAAGGAAGCTAACTCTCGAAAATTTATTTGAAAGAAAAAAAAACAGCATGAGAAGAAAAACGGAAAGTGAAATAAATATGTTAAACAAACCATAATCAACAAACGGATAAAGTAAAAAAAAAAAAAAAAAAAAAATTTATTTCATATTTATCTATTTATAGGGAAAAGTGATTTTTTTTTTAATCTGAAGGATTTAAAACACCAGAATTAAGATTATAATTTCCTCTAATTCATATTCGATAAAGTAAAAATCTGGTGTGACTGTCGCACAGTACACAACTTTCTCTTACCATTGGTAAACGAAAGTTGTGTTCTGTGCTTGTTTCCGCCGATATATTAGAATTCAACATGTAAAATTTATAAGTATGGTAAAATATTTAAATTTTGTGCCCTCGGGGCTTGGTGTAGTGGTTAGAGTGCTAACCTCGTATATCGAACGTCGCGGGTTCGGACCCCAGGCAGTCCGATGATTTTATTTAAGGCATTTGGATACCAAATGGCTTAAATAAGAATGCCTGGACCCCAAATAATATATATTCATAACGGTTATCGTCTTAAATGGCCTAAGTTGCCGAAAAGACTGTATGAATGTGTGGGTGCATGTGAGTGTGAATGAGAAAAAAAAAGTGTGAATGTTTTTGTAAAAAAAAATATATATATATTTTGTTACCATGGCAACCATTTCTCCTATGTTCTCTATAAAGAACAAGAGTAAGTGGGGTAAATCTGGTGGGACAGCCGCACACTTTCGGTAATTTAAAGTTGCATTCTGTAATTGTTTACCAGAATATATAGGGCTTATACAGATAAAATTTTTAAGTATTAATTTTTAAAATTTTATATTAATATGCCTATTAATTACCTCCCCTCCCCTTTTTTTTTTTTTTTTTTTTTAAACATTCACATTTTTTTCTCATTCACACTCACACACACATTCACACAGTCTTTTCGGCAACTTGGGCCATTTAAGACTTTGACGATAACCGTTGTAATGTATATTAATCTAATTGTGGGTTCAGGCATTTCTATTTAAGCCATCTGGTATCCAAATGGCTTAAATAAAATCATCGGACTGCCTGGGTCCGAATCCGCCACGTTTGGTATAGGAGGTAGGCGCGCTACTTACTACGCCACACCCGGGGGCCCCCTCCCCCTTCGTAACCGCTATTGGCTTGAGTAGAAGTTTCTTATGAGATGCTTTTTTTTTTAATTTTATCCTTATTGAATAACTTTTCATTCAAGATTTTTATGCTTTTTTAAGCACTTTTTTCCATATTTTTATGCTTTTTTGTGCGGCTTTTACTAATAAATAATTGATTTTTGAATTTTAATCAAGATCGTTGGAGCGAATTTTTAGAAAATCGAAAAAAAACTGAAAAAGTACATCAGTAAAGTACTAGTACTTTTTGGCCGATTTGGATTAAAAACTTATTTTTACGCCTCAGAGAGGTGCCTACCTAAAATATAAAATTTCAACCTTCTAGCTCAATTCCTTTATGCTTAAAATTGAACAAACACACACACACACACACACACACACAGACAGACCATGTCGAGAAAAGCACTTTGTTGGATTCAGGGGATCTCAAAACGTGTATGACCGTCAAAATCTCGACATCGAATTTTTGACATGAATCCAATACTTTCTCTCTCTATATATTAACATATATAGAGGTAAGAGAAATTAAAAACCAATATCAAGACTATACATTTGCTTCATTTCAAATCAATACTCAAGTGGCAACAGATCTTTTTATTGACACGTGTTCGTGAAATTTTTTTTAATTTTTTTTTTCCTTTTTACCCCACCTTTCTTTGCCAGTTGGCTAGTAGTTGGCTTTTTGTGTGTGTCTGTGTATATGTGAGTAGGTGGGTGAAAAAGAGAACCGGAGGCAACTGCTAAGATATATCGTCGTCTCCATGGGGGCTTAACGTATAACGTATATACGTTACATATTGGATTCTTCATTAGCTGCAGGAGATTTATCGGTCCTCGTCCCCCGTAACACAATCTGCCTAGCCCCTATCGCTTAGTAGCAGCCAGTTAATGAGTCGTTATTTGCTCGAGAAATTATTATGTAGATAGAAAAGATTAATGGTCGATTTATTTTTTAAGATATTATAACCCTATTTACTTTTTAGATAACAGGTGAGAGGCCACCGCCATTAATTATCGGATAATATTAAAAGAAAATATATTAAAAATCAACAAAAATGACTGGTCATCATTTGGTTTTTTCTTATCATGTGAGCTGGCGTTTTTTTTTTTGTTATAAGAAGAAAATTTTTGAATAGGAGAATTAGTAAAGTAGAAAATTTATAACAAAACCTCTTGAAAGTTAATACAATGGGTTTAAGGGGGTTCAGGAGCGACGTCTAAACGTACTTAAAAAAAAAAACTAGACTATTATAAGGAATTTTTCAATGCGGTTTTTTTAAATGAATTAAATTCATAAGAGATTATTGGGACATCGAGCTATAATTTTTTTAATGACTTATTAAAAAATTATCGTAATTAATTTTTTTGTTATCAAGCAAATACAAAAAACAATCAATCCCAATAATCTTTAATTTTTTTTTAAATTTAAAAATTAATTTATTGTTATTCACATATTAATTAAGAAATTTTTAAAATAAGCTTAGATGATTTATTTAAAAACCAACTGTCAAATTAGTTTGGCATTCTTGCTATAGATGGCAGGCTAGTCTAACAGCCGATATAGTATTAGCCTATATCTGGCCTATATTTATATATTTTTAATTTTTTATAAAAGATATATAATATATATATAATAACATTTACAGAGTATTGTTAAAAAATCAATAAAAACCAACCAAATGCATTAAATATTATTAGCTACCAATCTGACATCTCTTGGCAAATTTTTGAAATACTTGATTTTTTGGGCATACTTTTTATGCCACATAAGCCATCTTATCGGGAAAAAACATGCGTAACCACTTCGCTCCCGAGCCCCCTTAAGAAATTCGAATTTGGTTGCTGGAAAATAGACAACTCAAAATTGTATTCTTTATTCATGACTTCAGAGAAAAACGCACTGGTGTTGTGATTGAAAAATATTCGGCAACCGCGCATATACACTTATCCCTGAAGAAGTTCCGCTACCAAAGACGAACTTTTTCTCCAACCCATAGAATATTTTCTTTATCTTTTGAGTATTAAATATGGCACCTCTGATTTATATAATTATTTTTTCTTTTCGTGCCAAAAAATGATTTGATATTTGAGTGAACTACTCTAAGGAGGCGGGAAAATACGTTTTAAAAAAAGTAATGTGTTCTGCTTCACGCCATTTGTGTCGACATATTTAGTTTCTGATAGTACATTAAAATTCACTTCACGAGCGGATTGGACCCTTATCAATTAGAAAATAAAATTTTATTTTTCTAATGATATAGTGTATAATTAAGACGAAAGAATTTTTTCATTTATTTTCCCCTTTAACTCCTAAACATGGTTGGTGAAAAAAAGATATCTCCCTTTTTTTTTATATAAAATGTTACTTGGCAAATGTTACCTGAGGCAAAGTGTTAATTAAAAGTCTTAGCCAAGCCAACTCACTTGAAATCTTACTTCTTAGTAGAGGCCAAAAACTTTTAAAAAGTAAAGACACAATTAAGGACCATTGGGACAAATTTTATCTTAGAAGACAGAGGCTGTCAAGAATTGCCCGTTTCTCTTTAATTTATTAACATAATGAGTTATTTAAAAAATTCTAAAACACTCCAATATTATGACAATCCAAAATTTTATTTTAAAATAAAAGGATTTTTAAAAAAGCATTCGCAATCGGGCCGTGGTGTAGTTGGAAGCGTGCTGACCTTCTATACCAAGGGTCGCGACTTAGGATCCTAGAGAGTCCGATGATTTTATTTAAGCCATTTGGATACCGAATGGATTAAATAAATATGCCTGGACCCCCTATAGTATCGTAAAAAGTCTTACATGGCCTGAGTTGCCGAAAAGACTGTGTGAATGTGAGTGTGAGTGTGAATGAGAAAAGAGTGTGAGTGTTTAAAAAAAAAAAGAAAAAAAAATTAAATTAATAGATTTTTCATCATAAAGGTCAATTACAATAGAAAAATTTTTAATATCCATTCTTATATTTTTTTAAAATTAGGGGCTAACTTATAATTTTTCATATTAGGTTACTCTAGTACAGTGATTCTCAACCACTCTGCCACGACACTTTTGTATGCCGCCAAATTTAAAAATTTATTATCATATACTATTTTATACAGTGTATTATAGGTTTTTTTTTTTTATTTTAATTTATTTAAGTCTTTTTCGTCATCTAAGGCCATTCAGACCCCATCCCTCTTTACCATGGTATTTCAAATGATTAGTAGCCAATTCAAATGAAACAAATGTTTCTCGCTTGAGACGAGAAGCGAACCAGAAACCCTAGACACGTGAAGCTAATGTCTGCTCTCTGAGCCAAGGGCCACGGGCTTATATTATAGGTAAGTAAGCAACTTTAAAACTTTTCTTTTTGTTTGTATATCGACAAATCTTGAAATCATTAAAAAGTGTGCCGCGACAAAAAAGAATCACTGTAGGATTACAATGTACCAACCAATCAGAGCGTACCTTGGGGAACATATAACAGATTTTCACAAAAATAGTGCCAAAATCCGTCACTGTCGTATATATTTGTCAATTATACTGTAGTTATCTTCCATGCACAGTTGTGAACTTATTTTGAATATTATCTTAAAGAGTTCTCTATCACAATTACAGTCTTTTCTCTGAAGAAAAATCTAACATTAACAAGAATCTGTAAAGAGAATCTATTTATATAATTCACTAATGTCCGTTTGTCTGTCACGCTCTGTTTCACCAACTTCTCGTAGGAATTTTGAAACGAAATTTTATATACTTAAAGAGGACCTTCTAGGGATTACAGGAAGGCGGGCGCCGCGGCTAGTTTTTTATTATTCATGAAACAAAATATCTTTTCACTCCTAAAAATTAAGCCGTTTTTTTTATAGCCCGGTTAATACACAAGAACGAAGTAATTTATTCGTAAATTCGAGATTGGGCCGTTCCAATTAGAGTGTCAGAGGATCTGATTAATCCTTGAAGGGTTGTGAAAGTTGATCTTTAATCAGAGAGCCATGGGCAAAAGGAGCCCCAGCATCCCCAGTTAAAGCAGAGAGCTCTTCTCTCGCCTCTCTCCAATTTTTATATATTTATTTTTCTAATATATGTAGACTATCTCTTCAAACCCATTTACTTTATCTAACATATTTCAACCTGTTATATTTTATGTTATAAAAAATAAATAAAGCTTATCTAGAACATAACATAAACGCAATTTTATAAAAACTATAGTTAATTCTCTTGTTGCTAATATTTTTTAAAAATTAACATTTTTCTTAAGATTTTTTTTGTTTATTAAAGCTTTTGTAGATTGTATTATTATTAGACTATTATTGGAGTTTTTATTTATATATACTAGACGCAAAGCCCCGCCTTCGGCGAGGCTTTCCGTCTAGCCAGGGGCTGCGCCCCCTGGACCCCCTTGCTCGCCTACTTATATACATACCGGTACATACATTTTCCCTTTTCATTTTTATATGTAGAGATTATTTTAGCGGTTAATTATTCATGAACTTAAGATTTTTTGTGAATCATATCCTTTCCGGGACTCTCCCGGTACACAGACAAAAAATTTACGCCGATATTTTAGAATTCAAAATGTAAATAAATAAAAAAAATCGTAAACATGGGTAAATATTTATATTTTGTTACCATGGCGCTATCCCTGAGGCCTGATTGGTTGTTTCACACATCGGACACCCTCTTAGCCTTTTATATATAAGTATGATACTGTCTGATACATTATTTATATTTTTATTGTAGGGTACAGTATTTATATCTTTAATAAATGTGTCTATAATTTAAAACTCGCATAATAATAATGTAAGGTGCGCGTCTCGGGGTCCTAATTTTTTGGAGATTCCAGCGGCCACAGTTTTGAAGCTATCGGCCTCAAATTTCGGCCCTTTTTTGGATTTTCGAAAAAAAATAAATTTTTTTAGATTAATCGCATTAAAAGATATTTTTTAAAAATTCGCTCTATATCTTATAGATAATTAAATTAGTAATCATTGTGTTGAAAAATAATTAATTTTCTAGCCTTAATTAATTAGTTGGAATCTTTCAAATGAAATAGAATAAATCCTTTCTATCCTTATGGGAAAAACTAACGTCATCTCTTGCCGCCTAGAGTAACACGGTACTGAATCGTCTTCTAACGGCTTTTCGAGACGGGCACCTTAGTTTTCAATTTAACCCTAGGACCCACAAGCTTTTTTCAAAACGCAAAGTCACAAGGTGGGCCTCTCAGGCCCAATATATGTTTAATAGATTTCAAATTCATTTTTGAATAATTATATTAATTTTTTAGCTCTCAATGTACGTAGCATAAATCAATTATTTTACAAATATAAAAAAAATAAATTATTTGAAGAAATTGTTTTATTCGGCTAGACAAAAATTAATGTCGTTACTTGAAGAAAAGAAAAGAAAATCAAAAGAATTACTTTTGGACAGAATAGATTTATTTGGACACCCTCCCTAGAGAGAAAAAAAAAACATTGAGTCTCTGCAAAGAGGGTCTCGTGAAAGGAATGGCTCATGTGTGATCGAGAGGAATAAAAGAGAAGCGACGACCAACAAACAGCGAGGGAAATCATATGGAAAAGACTAATTTGACCTGGCATTTTGTCAAAGTTATTTCTGATTTCATCTGATTTTATGGTTGCTGAGAGACCGCATCAGCCTAGGTCAGCATCGACGCCCTTTCATCCACCACCAAGAAAACTGAGTGAGAAGCTTGAAATTATCAGGGGAAAATGAGATGTTGATGTTGATGTCGAAGGGAACGTGAAGAGCTTGTTGGTTGGTCTTCAAAGTTAAATTCGATTTAATCATTTAATTTCATCTCCGTTTGCATTTAATTGCTTACTAGCCGAGTTTTGGTTTAAATAAATAAAATATAAACATTCAAAAACAAAATTTATTAAAATAACAAAATCCATTCACTCTTATTTTAAAAACATCTGAGAATTGAGTAGTTGAAAGGGGGAAAGAACAATCCTTCTCACATAAGAGAAGTATTAATTTAAAGAAAATAATTTGAAAGGAAAGAATTGGGTCAGAATACACAAAGAGATATTAGAGAATCATTCACAAGCGCCATATTTGCATGGCAATATTTAAAAAGTTTAATATTTGATTTTTTTTTATGGGATTATACTCTCATTGAGCCATTCCATCCCTCTCACTTGAAGTATACAATTTATTTTTTATTTATTTATTTATTCGAAATTCCTATTGGGATCTCCCGAGGTGCTTTTTAGTGCACGGAGACACACACCTCAAACCCAACCGGCCTCTGGCCGTAGCCATCTACCGGCACCCCGTGAAGTTACATCATTTCCTATCTCTAACTCCTCCTCTGTTCGTTTCTATCTAGTGAACTAATCCTTATTTCTGGTTCCATCCGGTTCCTTTTATCCAACCTCTTCTATCCTATGGAGGATGTCCTAGTTTGAGGAGGGGCTCCCTCAGCTGCATCACTGAGAGGGAACCTTCTTTACGTCCCTCCCACAGGAGGGATGTCACAGCAACTCCCCCCCCCCCCTCTCCTCGTAGAGTTGCCTGGGGGCTATTGTGGTGAGATCCTATATTCCAATCCAGGGCCTGCTTGAGGATTTGTTTACATTAAATAAATATCTTTATTTAATGAAAAATCTTTTCTCGGACTCCTAATTAAGAAACCTTTCTTTAAATGAAAAGTACTTTGTAGCAAATCACCTCCATTTATTCACACTACAATTGGACAATGCATGAAGAAACTAAGCGCCATTAACCTAAATTTGAGATAAGGGGCATTTCATTTGCACATTTGTAAACAAAACCAATAGCAATGACTTTTTTTCTTGTTTTATAAAAAAAAGTGCCCAGAGTGCTGTGATTTAAATTAAGAGGTATATCTTCTTTTTCCCTACAAGATGGCGGTCTTATCTCATTTTCAATCATAATGGTGCTTGGTTCCTTTATGCATAACATCGTCCAATCGACCTTCGACTTGTACCTACAATCAAGTATATATTTTTCTTCGATTAATTTCTTCAGGGCTTCTCTAATTCTACAAATTAATCGTCATTTTGGGTTGCATATGTTCCACAAAGTAAACGAATGAATTTATGGATCCTGTATATTGAACTGAAAGTTTCTAGAAGTGTAAAAAATATAAAAGCTATTTTCTCAAATAAATTTTTAAAGGTCGGTTTTAATTTACATTTCATTGTTGTCATAGTATACTCTTCTTGTTAAGTTAGTTTAAAGTGGTCGTTCTCAGAGAACATATCTAGAAGTGAGATTATCTCCCCTTTACCTACCCTAATATTTTTTTTAGCACAGACGATAGTTGTTTTGGAACTCTACATTCTTAATTCATATCTTATCCGAATATCCATTTCATATACACATCAAGAAGTTCAGGCTGATAAGATGCCCGATTTGAGCAGAGCCTATATTAAAAACTAAGTTATATAAATAATATGAATATCTATCTACTCTCTATGTCTTCTTTTATTAATAATCTTTTCATATGACATAAACTCTCCAGATAAATTCCGATCTCTCCACTTCGATAAATGCAAATGCTATCTAGCTAGCTACCCTATCTCTTATTTTTGATTATACAAATATGTAAAAATTTTAGGGTTCACGTATCTCGGATGCCTCACTTGGTTTTCAAGAATTTAATAAAATATAAGGCTCTTCTACCTACATATTGATTTAAAATTTATTTATTGAAATTTTTACACTCCTTAAATAACTTATCAATTGAAATATCTCTTTTTTTTATAAAGACAGCATAAATAGAAGGTTACTAGTTAAAAAAATACATTTTTAATTCATTTTACCAATTGTCTGGGTGAGTTAATAACTGAATTCAATATTTACACAAGAATCCACCCACCATTATTATTAGTTAAATCAAATTCTCTAACGCCAACTAAATCTCCATCACTGTCATAAGCCTACATATCATTTATTTAAGCTCCATTTAAAGATAAAATTAATTATAAAAAAATTTATTATATCACTCTATTTAAAAGAATTATTTTTTCTCAAATCATATTTCATTTTATTTTAGAAATACAACCATTCAGCTTTTTATATTGAAATACTATTTATAGAGAAACGGCTAAATCTTTATCCGTGTATCAAATTTATTGACACTTTTTAAAACGATTTTCACAATGGATAAAAAACGATTATTTCGGCATAATATTTCTTTTTTTTCGGGTATAGTTGTTAAAATAGCAGACGTGACCTGTTTCCTTGTTACTTTCTTTTAGCCTTTCTCAACTAGAGGCATATAAGATGGCCATTTACCTGACTCTTAAGAGCAAGAGAGTGGACAATAGAGGGTTGACTTTAATTTATCCCGGTATTCCCAAGAGAATATTCCGATTTTGAAATCAGAGAAAGTGTGTGTGACCAAAGGAGCAAGCAATTTCACTATTGAGTATAAGAAAAGGAAAAAGGAAATAAGAGAAAGAAGAAGAAAAGAAGATAGGGAGAGCAAGTTGAAAGTTAGCGAGATTAGAAACAAATTGAATAGACCAAGAAAAGGACGCAGCCGGCAAATCGAGTTCTTATCGGTTGGGCGGAGGAACAGAAACACCTCGGGGACAAACATTCCCAGCAGGGAAATCAATCAAAAATTTCTCCGGCCCAATTAAGAACCGGATTAAGGGAATGTATAAAAATTAGAAGAATATTACATTTTCATTTAATTTAAAAAAGAGCCAACAAATATTTTAAAATCATGATTTTCACTGCACACCCTGGACCAAATCTTTTGAAATTTATTGCAAATTAAGTAGCAATTAAGATGTTTCTCTCAAGCTTTCCCCTTTAATATCTACATAGGAAGGGGAGGAGAGAGGAAATTAGAGATCTTGAACGACCTCTTATAAAGCTATAAGTGCTATTTATAGAAGAGAACATCCATTTATGAAAAATCGAGGTCAAGATAGGGCTTTGGAATTATTTATAAACATAAATGCGAATATTAAAGAACCCTATTAACGCCCTCAGCTATTATACTGTACGCCTTTACAAAATTATTCTACTAAATTTATTTTCATTCTTTCGATAGATACATGTAGACTATATAAAGTTTGATTCTGAAATAGCCTGCTAAGATTCTGAAGTGATTTAGGTCCAAAAATGCTTCGTTTTCCAGCTAGCCGCCAATTTTTTTCCGACAAAATTTTTCAAAATGGCGCCCATTTGTAGTTTTCGAGTTATTTTATATAAAAAATCGACGCCATTTTGAAAAATATCATCAGATAAGGTTGAGTTTTTTTTTAACACTAGTCCTTTACCTCAGTAAGTACCAAGCCAAATTTCACCATAATTAGTCAAACTATTCTGGAGATAATAAAAATTTTTTGAAAAAAAAAAGAAAAAATCTGGTGTGATTGGCGCACAGCACACAACTTTCTCTTATCTTCGGTAATCGAAAGTTGTGTTCTGTGCTTGTCACACTAGATTTTTGTGTCGACATGTATTTAGTTTCCGACAGTACGGTACATTGTATTTTCAAGATCTAAAATTTATAAGTATTGTGGAAATATTTATATTTTGTTACCATGGCAACCATTTCTCCTATCTTTTCTATGAAGTACAAGAGTAAAGTGGTCTTCAGAAGATTTATTTGGCAAAATGAGAATATACATTTTAAAGAGCATCTAAAAAATAATTGATTTTTGAATTAAAAAAAAAAATCGTTGGAGCAAATTTAGAGAAAATCGAAAAAAAGTGAAAAAGTGCATCAGTAAAGTACTAGTACTCTTTGGTCGATTTTGTGCAAAAGCTTCGTTTCACGTCCCATGGGGGTGCCTAACTTAAATATAAAATTTCAACCTCCTAGCTCTTTTTGTTCTTGAGATATTTTGTTCACAGACACACACATACACAGACACACAGACAGACCATGTCGCGAAAATCACTTTTTTGGATTCAGGGGACCTCAAAACGTGTATATCCATCAAAATCTCGACATCGAATTTTTGACATGAATCCAATACTTTCTCTCTCTATTTATATTAACATATATATAGAGGTAAGAGAAAGTAAAAAAGTAAAAATAGCGGTTAGTGGGAAAACGAGGCATTTTTGAACCTATGCTATAAAGAACTTTTTTTCTTTATTTGAATATAAGAAAATCACTCCAGAATTTTGGCAGCCTATTTCTGTAACAGCCTGTATATACTGTATTATTCGTTTTTACCTTTAGAATTTATCATAATGAAAAAGAGTTTAAAAATATCAACTGTGATTTTTATCTCACCTACCCTTTAATTACATCTATGTAAAAAATTTATAGTCCGCATTAAAAATAAAAAGGTCTAATCATATACATACTCTATTCCTAGATCTTGAGTGATAGCTTTTATTATGCAAATAATTTCTTATTCTTACTTGGAAATGAATGAATAAGAGAGAGAGAGAGAGAGACTTGTTAAGATTAAAATTAATATTTCAATAAAATAAATTAATTATTGAATAATTAAAATATTCATAATTTAAAATTAAAAGGTGAGGAAAGGTTGAAAATATTTTTAAAAATTTATTATTGCAATAAATACAACAACAAAATTTAAAATATTTTTTTTTCTGATTAAAATTTTAGAATGTTAACAAAATTTGTAAAAAATAACCACATTACTTTATAGACCGGCCGCTGGAGATACATGAGTATGCAAAATGTGAGGACCGAATTACGACAATGGATTTTAGCTAATAATGGCTCCAACAATAAGAAACCGAATCTTGCTGGTTCCCCTCACCTCCTATTTGTAAAGGAAATACGGGCTATGATAATGTGAAAACCTGCAACTATGTTCATATTCTTAAAGCTGAGATCCCATCAATGAAAAGTACTATCTTGCCGCCAGCTGCAGTTGTCCCTTCCCCTCAGTAGAGTACTAGGTGGAGGCGAAGGGGGCGCTTGGCAGCATGGCACCTGAGCAAGAATGACATTCATGTAGAAGAAATATCCTGTGCTTATTTTATTAATACTGTATAAGAAATATAATACATGAAAGGATATTAAGGAGAAAGATAGCTATCTTTCTGATGTTTTGCACTTTGAAAAAACTAAGTCTAAGTGATTCTATTTCGAAAAAGAGGCCTGATAATCGAATTTTTGTTTCTCTTTTGCTTTGCTACATTGTAGGGAATCGACCGTGAAGAGAGAAGAGGAGGAGCCTGGCTATGGACCTCTGGGACAATATGGGGTAATGAGGCTGAAAGTAAACAGAAATTCGCTAGCGTATAGACTTCTGATTAACAAGAAACAAAAAGATTAGAAACAAAAAAAGCAGCTTTAAGTAATGAAATTATTCGACTATTTGTATAATAACAAATGGTATTTGCAAATAGCTTAAAAGATGCTGGAACTTTGTTAAAGGTCAAAAATGCTTATATTTCAATATTTAAGAAAAAAAAAGGCTAAAAGCCGGATCAATAAATAAAAAAAAAAATAAAAATAAAAAAATCTAGTGTGACTGGTCGCATAGCACACTACTTTCTCTTACCTTCGGTAATCAAAATTTGTGTTCTGTGCTTGTCACTCCAGATTTTTGTGTCAGACATATACAGTAGAGTCCCGTTAATCCGAACTAATTGGGACCAAGGGTCGTTCGGATTATCGGGAAGTTCGGATTAACTGGAATTCTAAGCTTGAATTAGTTAATTTTGATAATAAAGTCGTATTTATAACGTTGTAAACCGTGAAACTTGTGGGTGATATTAAACTCTAAATAAATATTCCATAATATTTTTTTTACGTTTAATTAAGAGAAAAAGAAACTATGAAGCTAGTGGATCTCACAGTTCCAGCGCTACTAACCGAGTGTTAATTAGAAAATTTTAATTCTAAGTTTATTCTTGCTCTTGCTATCTCATTCATAAAATATTTCCCCCCCCGCCCACCTCTCTCTGTATGATTCCTTTAGGCCTTTTTTCTTTTCCCCTTCATTACAAAAAGCAATTTATAATTTTCTTATCTATTTATTAAAAAAAAGAAAAAAAGAGTTGAAGAAAAAGCATTCTTAATCGAAGAGAAAAGGATCTATAAACAATCTAGAAACAAAAGCACCGAGCAAAGAGGATTCGTTGCATTGAAGGGATGACGGAGTCCCAGGGGCCTCTCCATGGACCATTGAAGTTAAAGACAAAGGGCCTTAACGGCTAATCGATGTGACTGAAATATTGCCAACTAAGATGGTAACTTGAATAGCTACCACTACCTGCCTACTTGCTACTATTCTCTTATTTTCACACATAGATTACAATCGCTTGAAACATTTGTCATTTAACAAAAGATAATATGAATCGTTGAATGTTAAATGGTGATCGAAAGAGTTTTTTTTTTTTTTTTTAACCAATTCTTTATAGTTGTCTTTTAATCTTTTCTTTTACAAATTGGAGAAATTATTCTTTAAATTGTTAGTCTTTTGTACAAGTGAATTTTAATGTGTAAAAAAGACTCTATGAAAAGACTAAAAGAAAAATTTTTTAGTGTTATAAAAATTAAAATTGAAGGAAGTCTTAGAATTAAACCCATTAGAAAAGGCATAAAATTTTGCAACAAAACTCAAGGGCAAAAAATTTGAAGCAAATGCCAATGATATATACAACTGTCAAATTAATTATTTTAAATTTGGTATCAAGGGGATGTGAGTCTGTAGTGTAAAAAGTGCATGATGAAGAAAGAAAATAAGAAGTTTGCAGTCAACAAAAATTATTTATTAAAACAGATAACGCCTAACGTTTCAATCCCAGATGGTCCACATCTTCAGAGCTGGGTCTGTGTCATAAAGGCAAAACACGTATAATCTTCCTAAAACAGGTATAGTTACGGTAGGATTATGAAAGAGCAATAGTTAGCAAATGTGTCCTTTTAAAATAGAATCCAGGTCCTTTTAACTAAGAATATATAGAAGTCTACTTCTTTATAACACTTTTGAAGATTGTCCAAATCTGGGACTGAAATGTTAACCAAGAAATAAAGAAATTTCTCTGGCTTCAAACTTCTCATTTTCTTTCTTCATTTGAACATACTGGGTGACAATTGTTGAACTATATGAAATAAAACGTAAATTAGTCAAAAATTACTGGGTGCACAGACTTTATTCAACATGTAAACGTCACTACAAATATTCGGATTTTGGTTATTGCATGTTGGCTGCGCCTGCCGTCATTGGCTATGATCTGGCGCAGACGAATATCGAAATTATGCAAGACCCGCTGAAGTGTGGGAACATTGTAGCTGTCGGTGACCTTCTGAATGGCAGAGTTCTCAGTAGAACAATAGTTTTGGGGTTAAGTTACACCTCGTCTTTAATATAGCCCCACAAAAATGAGTAACATGTATTCAAATCCGGCAATATGGCGGACATATGGCAAAATGGCGAAATATAGCCGACAACAATTTGCGGGGGTATGCGCATACCAATTCCCATCGTGTCCTACTGCCAACCACGATATTTGAACTTCATCACGCAAAAACGGTTCAGAAGTTATTTCATATAGTTCAATAATTATCATCCTGTATTTTAAAATTAGTTAGATTATTAATAAATTATTTCCCTAAATAACCAAGTTACTCTTTAATATATTCTAACTGCGACAATTTTTATCATCACCATCATTATTTATTTTGAATATTTGTAAATCTTCTTCTTCCCTAGCCTTATTCCTGCAGTACGGGGTCGGCGGAATGAGTTTTTTGCGAACGGAAGAAAGAGAACTGGCCGGCCCGTCACACGGTCTGACGCCTGTTGAAAATATAGAAGGAAAGGACAGACATGTAAAGAAGCACTGCCAGTCCCAGCTCGGGTAACTCGTGGTTGCTATCCACGCACCCACAAGTTGTGGGCCCCTGAGCAAATTTTGAATATTTGTAAATAACGTTATTAAATAAAAATATGTCTTTTAAATTTAATTATTATTATAATTAATTGTAATAATTAATTTGTTTGATTTTAAAATTCTCTTATAGGTCTTCGTCGACAAACTTGATTTGATTTCTCCTTCTCTACAAATAATATTCATCATATCTTCACATTTGTACAGTTTCATCATGCTCTTTACGTTTTGCACGGTGGTGAGTCAAAATTGCTGTATTCTACTTTATTAGTATTCAATTCATTGATATTAGTTGATTGATATAACGTTTTTAATTTAATTTTTTTTTCATTCAAAAATGGAAGCGTTTTTGTTTTATGCTAAAAAAAAAAGGTTCTTAAATCCTGAAACTTTTTCAAGGGCTTTTAATGCGAGTGAATTGATTACAAACAGAAAAAGAGCTTTTATATAAATAAACTTTATATTATCCTTAATGTAGGTGATCATTCTTTTTAATTGTATCTTTTTTAACAAAAGTAATGAAAACTACGAATAACATCTTTCAACTCTATCAAAAATCATTAAGAAAACCAGAAAGGTCTACGTTTATTTTTTTTAGAGAAGAAATGATAAATAATACAAATCCATAATTTGATTAAAACT
>JAKCPI010016886.1:0-13601 GCA_023213315.1 Euborellia annulipes | reverse complement strand
ACCAAATTTTTACCAGAGATTTATAATTAAAAATGATTTTTTTGCTAAAAGTTTCATTGAGATTGGTAGAGAAATAAATAAAATATTGACTATTTTGTAAATTTAGTTTTAGAATTTGGGATCTCGGTTGCAAGCCTAGACACGGTTCATAGATCGCCTCTTTACCAATCCGGATAGAGTCCCTATATATCAGAGTCTGGCCATACGAGCGACCGTTAGAATTGTCGGCCATCTTTCTTCCGACCGCTCCATTGAATACATGGCGAAAAAATGATTTTTTTGTTAATTAATTATATAATAATTTTATTCAAAAAAAAACTCATAGAAACAGAAGCTAATAGTTTAATGATTATTTATATACTAAAAAAAGTAAGTAAAACCACTCAAAATAATTTATTTAATGAAAAAACATTTGAATTTGACATTTCCCAATCTGTCATTTTTCACTTTCTCATAGCTATATATGTAATATTTATTACTAAAATAAAGTGAATAATCTTAAGAATATTATTTAAATGAATGAATTATTTTTCCTTTACTTTTCCTTTTAAAATATACATTTGGAATTTATAAATTAGGCCTACTCTATATGTGAAAAATTTGATAAGAGCTTTGACTTTATCACGGGCAAGGGCAAATACAAGGGGGAAAGCGGGCAATTACCCTTCCCCCCCCCCGAGATTCGAGAAAAAAATTTTTGATATTAAAATTTTATTTTTAATATAAAATTTTGAAAATTAATACTTACAAATTTGATTTGTAAATATATTCTGGTAAACAAAAACGAAATGCACTTTTAAATTACCGAAAGTAAGAAAAACGAAATGCACTTTTAAATTACCGAAAGTAAGAAAAAATTGTGTGCTGAGCGACCAGTTACACCAGATTACTCCCCCCCACTAAGAAACTTCTCTGGACCCGCTCTTGATCATGGACATAAATATAAGGTGCCCAGAAGTTCTCTTTTTGATCTAAAAATATGTGTCGAGTATCTTTTCTCAAATTTGGTATTTTGTTTTTCATTTTATGCCTCAGTCATTTAGAATCGGGCACTGCGGGATTTAAAAGCCTCCTCCCCCCTTTACGGCTGATATTGAAAACATGTTGTTTTTTTTTAATTCTATTATATAATATCTCTGAGTTCAAATTTTGTATAAATTATAATTTTTTAATAATAAAGAAAATTCTTAAAAGATTTCATTATTTTTGCAATGAGTTAATTACTAACGTTATTTATATTTGTTTTATTCTTTTTTAAATCGATTATTTTCTTAGAAAACTCAATTTTATAATTAGGAAAATAAATCGTAAGCTAAATACATATATAAATATACATAAACTCAAAATTAAAAGTGATTTTAAGATTATAATCAGCTAAATATAACCCTAAACTTTGCATTCTCAATATAATAAAATTAATGGAGATTTTTAACATATGATGAGTAATATTTATAAATTGAAACCTCTAAAATAATGTTGTAAAAAGATTTCATGATACTTTGAACAGGTATCCTTATCAAGAGTCGCGGGAGCGACTCGTCGCCGAGCATGTGAAAAGCAAAAAAGAAAGCAAAGAAACTCTTAAAACTACCATTTAGTTGATATTCCAATAGATGCCAATGGCCCATTGCATTTAGATGGACGAGTCGTCCCTAGACTATACATTTTTGAATGATTTTAAATCCTTAATAAAAGATAGGGACGTGAAAAAATTTTTTGGAGAAACTTTTCTCTTTCTGGGCGAATATCTCAAAAAGTGTTTAAGATATCGGAGCCAAATTTCTTTTTTATATTAAACTAGAATAAATAAGGATTAATTTTGAGGCACGAATTCAAAAAAAATTCCAGTGCCAAACAGAATGGCAGAGGCTCAAAGTTGAGATTTTGCCGATTTCGGAAGGTCAAAAGTTAGTCTCTTATTTTTCCTTTTTTTTTTTTTTTTTTTTTTTTCTCATTTTTTTTCATTTTTTCTTCAATTTTCAAATTTTTAGACAAAGCTACAGGTTTCCCTGCTGGACCGATTAGGATGAAATTTAAAATACAAATAGATACTATCAAAAAACCCGATACCTTTGATATAAAATTTCATTTTGGATCAAAAGTGACTTTTTGAGAGGTATTCAAAATTTCAAATTTGTCCTATCTTTAACATGGCGAAAAGACAATTCTAACTATGGTTTGCTCCCTCATGACGTCATCTAGGAACATATATATTATTATTAGTAATTTTCATCCCTAATGGAACAAAAATTTTTTAGGATAGATCCATTCAGATAGAAATAGATTAACGTGATAAGAAGGAGTGCTACCAACATAACAAAAATAAAAAACCTAAAATTTTATAAAATTTGGTGAAATCCTATGGTTTATCGTTTCGAATGGATACCAAACGAAGTATTTACAATCTACCAACATAACAAAAATAAAAAAACCTAAAATTTTATAAAATTTGGTGAAATCCTATGTTTATCGTTTCGAACGGATACCAAACGAAGTATTTACAATCTACCAACATAACAAAAATAAAAAACGTAAAATTTGGTAAAATTTGGTGAAATCCCATGTTTTATCGTTTCGAATGGATACCAAACGAAGTATTTACAATCTACCAACATAACAAAAATAAAAAACCTAAAATTTTATAAAATTTGGTGAAATCCTATGTTTATCGTTTCGAATGGATACCAAACGATGTATTTACATTCTACCAACATAACAAAAATAAAAAACCTAAAATTTTATAAAATTTGGTGAAATCCTATGTTTATCGTTTCGAATGGATACCAAACGAAGTATTTACAATCTACCAACATAACAAAAATAAAAAACCTAAAATTTTATAAAATTTGGTAAAATCCTATGTTTATCCTTTCGAATGGATACCAAACGATGTATTTAATTTTTACTGTTTGGAATGCATATTAAAAGATCTATTCATGGGATAACTTAATATTTAATAAACAAAAAATTAATAAATAATATTTTCATGTAATATTTCACCAAAGAAGTGAAATCTCAGCCAAAAACATCGGAGATGCAAAAGGGGCGCCTCGCATTATTTTTGCCTAGCGTCGAGGTGAAATCAAAAAAATGCGCCTCGCTTTTCTGATTTATATAAAAGCGAGGATATATGAAACAAATAAAATTCTGTAGGGGTTTTATTTAAGTGAAAATATTTCCTCGCTTTTATATAAATCAGAAAAAGCGAGGCGCATTTTTTTGATTTCACCTCGACGCTAGGCAAAAATAATGCGAGGCGCCCCTTTTTGCATCTCCGATGTTTTTGGCTGAGACTTATTTATTATAAACTTTTTTCAAGACCTTTTTCGGACATCTGACACCATCTTCTTATTTATTTAATTCGTAAGCAAAAATAATTTAAATGAATTTTTGTCGCTCCGGACGATATTGCGTAACTAAAACGGTCGTCGCATGTCTGGAAACATTTAAAGAAGTTTCTACAACAAAAGACAGTCAGTGAGAGAGGAAAATTTTTTAACCTTTCTGTATTTATTAATACTATCAGGTCCTTTGGGGCCATAATTATGCTATCACGAAAGCCACTAGACATGTCATGTATGCTGGCACAAAGGTTTTCTATTTACTTATGAAAATTTAATATAATTAATAGTATTATTAAATATTAATTAAACATGAAATATTAATATTATATTTGTATTCACTTCATTTAATGAAAAAACATTTGTTAATGATGGGGATATTTTATTAATAAATGAAATATAATTTAATTCTCTTTATATAAATAAATATTTGGAATAGATTTTCTATTCCTTTAATAACTTATGATAACGTTACGTGAATAAATGTGAACTTGAGTCAGACAGTAATGAAAATTTAACATGTCATTTGTGCATGGATTTGGAAAATTGATAATAATAAAATTAAACAAAGAATTTAAAAGAATCATTTGTTGATTGAAAATTTAATTAATAATAAATGTAATTCTAATATTTGTGAATTGGTATAGAAATTATTTTATGAAGTCTCCACCGAAAACTCCTGAGTATTTATTCCAATGCAGAAAAATTAAGGATTTTTTTACTTTCTCTTACCTTTAGAGAGAAAG
Source organism: Euborellia annulipes (assembly GCA_023213315.1). NCBI lineage: Eukaryota > Metazoa > Arthropoda > Insecta > Dermaptera > Anisolabididae > Euborellia > Euborellia annulipes. The sequence continues at coordinate 9,514 of JAKCPI010016886.1, read as the reverse complement.
TATTTATTTCAAAAATTCGATGTCGACATTTTGACGGATATACACGTTTCGAGGTCCACTGAATCCAATAAAGTGGTTTTCGCGACATGGTTTGTCTGTGTGTTTGTGAACAAAATATCTCTCAAGAACTAAAAGAATTTCTATATTGGGATATATAAATCTTTATGCGGCCCGTGGAGTTATGATGCATTCAAAAAAATTTGACTGAACTAAAAATTTTCTTAAAAATTATTAACAAAAATATGGGGATTGACTTCCCCCGAGACTTTCTCGTATATTCTTTTGGAATTACGCCTGGGTGTGTGTGTGAACACGATTGCTTAAAAACCAAAGCAGCTAGATCGATAAAATTTGGTATATGCTCCTTACACTAAAATTGTAGATTTCTATCAACTTTTGGAGTAAATACGTCACTTGGAAGTAGTACTTTACTTAAAAAGTTTTTTCAAAAATTTTGAAATTTTCAATTTTTTTGTTATATTATGATAAAATACTCTATTTTAAAAAGTTTTTATTCTTTGACATTTTTACGAAAACTGAATAGTTTTTGAAATAATCTCAGAAGAAATAGAAAATATTCGTTAATTTTGATAAAAAATCAAAACAAAATCATACAGGTGTCATTACAAAAAGGGTAAATATAAGCAAATGAATTTGTGAAACAAATGAATTTGCTCTCGAAGTCGAATTTTTTTACGATTACATAACTTTCTCTATACGAGAAAGTAAAAAAGTTGAAAAAGTGGAAAAAATATTTATTTAGATCCAATTATCGTAACTTAGTTTCAAAACGTCCAACAAAGAGGTGGAACTTAATTAATGGGTCACTATCCGCTCTTTAAGAAGCACAAGCATAAGTCAAACCTGAGTATCGATTAGAAATAAGAGAAGTAAGAAAGTGAAAAGATATTTTAAAGAAAAATATCTAAATATTCCTTAATGAAGCAATTTTCATCTTGCAGAGTCTATACAATCAGGCAAAGTAAACAAACTTAAACATTTACCGCCTAATTCATAAAACCTTAAACAATGTTTAAAGAGAATTTGAAAAGCATTTTAGCAAAATCTTAATTCATAAACATATTTTAGGCCTAAATACTTGTTTAAATTCCTATTTTAACTAGACAGGCGAGACCCCTTGTTTAAGCTCACTAATAAACATTTTGTAACCTCAAAATTTTCGATCACAACAACTTGACATTTGAAATAGCCTATAATATCATAGGCTTTTAATAAAAATAAACGTAAGTAAAAATTCAAATGCATTATATGTTTTTTCATGAACAAATTATTAATCTTGATGAATTAATATTTTCAGAATAATGCAAACTATTGAAACGATAAATACAATATGCAATATTATGAATATGGCCAGGGCCGCAGACAGACTTGACGGGCCCCGGGGCTACTTAATAATACGCCCCCCCCCCTCACCCATTAAGATTTTTTAGGTATGTAAAAGGCTATTGTGGCCTTCATGCCAAAAATTTTTTACACAATTTTTAAAACAGTTATACATAAGCTTAGCTTACAATATTTATTTAAATAAAAAAGTTATTTAAAAATTTTTCAAAATTTTCTAAACATAGGGTTACCATAATTTATTGAGGCCAAACCCGGACAGACGACTTCCGGGGTGGGGTATGGAAAATTTTTTGAAAATTAGACACTGAAATCTGCGTTTTTAGCTATCCTGAGACGTGAAAAATATTACTTGCTTAGAGCTTAAAGGGCCCGGTGCCCGGGCCCCCACAGGAAAAAATGTGCAAAAAATGATTTTCTTTATTGAAATTTTGAGATTTGAGCTTAAAGGGCCCGGGCATTCTCAGGAAAAAAGGCAAGTTTTTGAGCTCAAAGGGCCCGGGCCCCTTCAGGAAAAAAAATTCAAGAAAATGATTTTTTTTAATTGAAATTTTAACTATCAAAATTATTTTTTATTAGAATTTTAAGGTTGGAGCGCAAAGGGCCCGGGCCCCGGGGATATAGCCCCCCCGCCCCCCCCCCCCTCGTCTGCGGCCCTGAATATGGCCTATCAAATAGATAAAAGGATTATGCCTGGGAGAAGATTATTTAAAAAAAGAAAAAATCCTTTAAGATCTTAAAATCTGTTACTATTATTAGTTACAATACATTTGAGTTTCAATATTTGATAGAAATTCAAACATATTTAATTGATTGATTGATATTTGATATTTAAACATATTTAATTTTCATTAAATCAAACTTAAGTAATTATTATACAAATGTATTTTTATTTAGCTTATTTTTATGGCTTTTAATTGATTTAAATTCCTTTCAATTCCTTTGGAGAATGCATTGAAACTGAAAAAAAGGGTGTGCTTATTAGTATCTAGTCCAAATGGAATTAAATGATTTATTGAAAAAGTAATATTTTGAAAAAAACTAACCTCTGACATTTATATTTATTTTCATTTTGTCTGTTTTTCTTTACTCGCGTTCAAATCTGTTTTTTATTTTGTTTTAATTTAAAGACAAAAGTAATTGCTGAAATAAATTTTTTTTTATTAAAATAAACCCTAAGCAGTGGCTATGGCAAAAATATTTTTCTTTTCTTACTCAGTCAAATTTTGGCTTCTTTTTCTTATTTTTCATAATATTAAATTTTTCTTATTTTTCCATATTCATTTAAATGACAATAATGTTGATTTGTCCAATTATTTGTATTAATTCTATAAGGATCTTATTAAAAACGGTCAAAACAAATTAGTTTGACATGTAAATATATTTCTCAATCTCCGCCAGATGTCAGCTTAATGCAACAAATTTTGCAAAATGACGTAGGTTTTTGCCATGTTGCCAAACTTAATATTCTTAAATTTCATATTAGTTAATCTACAGTTTAAATGTGTTTATGAATAAAAAGTTTGCTTAAATACATATTATCGTTTAACAATTGATTAGTTAAAAAGCTTTTCAAATACTCTTTTATGAATTAGGCTGTACATTATATACATAGGTAAGAGAAAGTAAAAATTATTGAATATTTGAAATCAAAATAAAGCATGAGCTACGAGGTTGCAATTTGATAACCTTTTTTTGAAGCGCTTTTGAAAAAAAAATCGGCCAAAAAGTATTAGTTCGTTATTTGATGTACTTTTTACTTTCTCTTACCTCTATATATGTTAATATATATAGAGAGAGAAAGTATTGCGATCATGTCAAAAATTCGATGTCGAGATTTTGATGGATATACATGTTTTGAGGTCCCCTGAGTCCAAAAAAGTGGGTCCCGCAAATTGGTCTGTGTGTGTGTGTGTGTGTATGTGTGGCTGTGTGTGTGTCTGTGTGTGTGGACAGATTTTTAGCATGAAGGAGTTGAGCTAGCGGATTGAAATTTTATATTTAACTTAGGTACCTTTGAAGAATCTCAAAATAAGCTTTTGAACAAAATCGGCCAAAAAGTACTAGTACTTTACTGATGTACTTTTTCAGTTTTTTTCGATTTTCTCAAAATTCCCTCCAAGGATTTTTTTTAAAATTCATAAATGAACTATTTTTTAGATGCTCTTTAAAATGTATATTCTCATTTTGCCGTTGAAATCTTCTGAAGACCACTTTACTCTTGTGCTTCATAGGAAAGATAGAAATGGTTGCCATGGTAACGGAATTTAAATCTTTTTCTTTTTATTAGATTAAAAATCAATTATTATTTAAATTCCCATTTTTTACTTTTTTTTAATTTATTTGTGTCTTTAATTGTTTCGGAGAAAACATATCTCTCTCTCTCTCTCTCTCACTTGCAAACATTATCGTCTCTCTCTACTCTTTTTAAATTCCCTTTCCACCTTATCTTCGCATTTGGCCAATGTTAATTTCCTATAGGGATTTGTATGTTAATTTCGATTCAAAAGGGGGTCCCCTTTAGAACTTTTTAGGCATTTAAAATTTTTTTTTCCAATTCTTATGAAATTTTGTATTTATTTACGATTCTATATTGTGTATAAAATGTCCAAATATGAGATTAAAATTTTGAAAAATAACCATAGTTTATTTGAAGCAGTCAACATTTAAAATGCAAGTTTGAAACTAAGGTGCTATCGGAAACTAAATATATCTCGACACAAAAAATCTGGTGTGACCAGCACAGTGCCCAACTTTCTCTTACCGAAGGGTAAGAGAAAGTTGTGTGCTGTGCGCCAGTCACACCAGATTTTTTTAGTATTTTTCGATTTTCTCAAAATACGCTTTCTAATTTAAGCCATTTGGTATCAGAGCTGGGGTAATGAGTACTTTTAGTACTTGAAAAAACTACTCAGTAAATTTAAGTTTATCTAATTTATATTTAAGTTAGGCACCCACATGGGGCAAAAAGAAAGTTGCGTGCTGTGGAACCAGTCACAGCAGTTTTTTAAAATATTTATTATTTTTATATGAGGAAAATACTTGAAAATAAATTAATTTTTGGGGGAAATTGATCCCACTGAATAATAAAATTACATCTAAAAAAGTCTTAAAACTTTTAAAAGTACTCAGTACGCTAGCCACCAATCCCGGGAGTGCATTTATGTAATCTATGAATGTAAACAAATCCTCAAGCAGTCACTGGAATGGAATAGTAATAATAATTTTTCTCACATAATTAAGAAAAAGCGGGTCCTCAGGCTTGGCTTAGTTGGTAGCGTGCTAACCTTCTATACCTAGGGTCGCGGGTTTGGATGCCAGGCAGTCCGATTATTTGAGAGGGAAAAAATTGTGAGTGTTTTAAGGGGAAAAAAAAAAAAACAAGAAAATAGAAAAGCTGAGGAACCACTGTAAGTGGATATGATGGAGGGTCCAGGGGGCTAAGTCCCACGAAGACAGCCCAAGGCGGGCGAAGCGGCTAGTACATTTAAAAAAGACCTAACTTCTATTCTATCTAACGTATTTTAACCTCTCATTTTTTGACAGTTGTATATTTTGACGCGTCAAGAGTTACGTCATCATCACAAACATCTATAAGGTCACGTAACTTTTTCATGATTATAGGGTCATGTGACATTTTTTTTCATTTCAAATCGAAAGAAATATGTCTCCTAACGATCAGACACCAAATAAAATGTTTATTTATTATTAGAATGTTTAAAGTAGTTTTTATCTCACTGTAGGCGTTTATAGTTGATAGCTTTATTATTTCTTCCAATTTTAAAAACAAGAAAGATTTTTGGAATTTTATTAATTCTTTCAAATATGAAATAGAAACGCGCCTCTCTCTCTCTCTCTCTCCCTTTCTTTTAATCAATATCAGCTAGCTTTTAAACAAATAGACGTCAACCAATTGGCTGACGTTCTTTTGAAGTTAGTTGCCCCTCCCCCCTCCCTCCACCTTTTGGGACGTCAGGTGTGTCCGCTTTAGGCTATTAAAACAGAGCCAATGGTTCGAAAAAAACAAAATGCTCAAAGGAAACGACCCTTCCGGCTCAAATCAACCAACAAAAATCACCCTGAGGGGGGAGGGAGGAGAGTCAAACAAGAACGCCAAGCAATTTAAGAGGGAATAAAACTGGACTGCTTGCACACAATACAAATTTCTCTTACCTTCTGTGCTTGTCATGCCGTGTTTCCGCCGATAAGATGTGAAATTCATAAAGGGAAAATATTTATTTTGGAGTTTAGGCTTTAACAGTTGTTATCATTAGTAAAAGAATTAGTTTTTCTGCTCTCTAAAAACGAATTAGTAAAAAACTACTAATTCATAGTGAATAGTCACTTTTTTAAGATGTGCAAAGTAGACCACCCGTAAATAGTGGATATCCACTTTTTCAATTAGTAAAAATTATTAATATGAAAAATTCACTAATTGAAAAAGTGAATTTTTAAAAAAATAATGACAAAAAAAAAAAAACGTTTAAGATATATGAAATTAGGTGCGATGACATCGGGACATAACTTGTGTTTACTGACTCGAGTTCAAGCCGAACCGACTAAAACTTGACTTACTCTTACTACTCTGTTATTTGGTATATAAGTATGTCGCTGGTGTTAACAATGCTTTTTACTTGAATGTTACTATATTCCTTCCCAGCAATTTATTTCTAAATAAACTTAATAAAACTAATTATCGTTATATCAAGAAATATATTTACTAAATTTTAAGTAAAAATATTTCTTAATTAACTATTTAAAAAATAATATTTTATTAATTTAAAAAAATTTGGAATCTATTTGTTTTGACTTAACATATATTTCCTGCAATTTTTAACAAAAAATACAAGTTATCTCAATATTATTATTTATTTGTATTATTATTACTTAAATAAAGCCTTATATTGCCAAAAATGTCTTTATTAAGGAACCGATCAAACAGCTGGTCGGCCATGTTGGCTTCTCAGACAGCGGGAATTGAATGAACTACTTTTTGAATTAGTCAAAAATAACTAATCTAAAAGTAACCAATAAATTTACTAAATATATTAGTAGATTCTACTCAAAATGACTAAATTTGATGTAATTTTCATACCTACTGTTTGAATAAGTAAAAATTCTACTAATTCGTTTTAAGAGAGTGAAAATTGTGTGTCTGTGAACAAAATATCTCAAGAACGAAAAGACCTAGGAGGTTGAAATTTTATATTTAAGTTAGGCACCCCCATGGGACGTGACACGGAGCTTTTGAACAAAATCGACCAAAGAGTATTAGTACTTTACTGATGCACTTTTTCAGTTTTTTTTTTTTTTTTTTTTCGATTTTCTCTAAATTCGCTACAACGACCCAGCTAGCAGAGACCCGTCAAAATGACGTCAGAAACTGGTCAGAGACTGACCAGAAATGACGTTATGTTTGACGATAAAATGACCTAAAAATCACGGACTAATGTCACAGACCGATGACGACATTTTAAAACGTAAAAAAAAAACGTGATTCCGTGACTTTTTTTCGACCTTTTTATAACCTGATGGATAAAAATCTGGTGTGACTGGCGCACAGCACACAACTTTCTCTTACCTTCGGTAATCGAAAGTTGTGTACTGTGCTTGTCACACCAGATGTTTTGTGTCGACATATATTTAGTTCCCGACAGTACGGAACATTTGAATTCAGATGTAAAATTTATAAGTATGGGAAAATATTTATATTTTGTTACCATGGCAACCATTTCTCATATCTCCTCTATGAAGTACAAGAGTAAAGTGGTCTTCAGAAGATTTCAATCGCAAAATGAGAATATACATTTTAAAGAGCATCTAAAAAATAATTGATTTTTGAATTGAAAAAAAATCGTTGGAGCAAATTTTGAGAAAATCGAAAAAAACTGAAAAAGTACATCAGTAAAGTACTAGTACTCTTTGGCCGATTTTGATTAAAAGCTTATTTTTCCGGTCCCGGGGGGTGTTTAAGTTAAATATAGAATTTCAACTTCCTAGCTCAATTCCTTCATGCTTAAAATTGAACACAGACACACACACCCACCCACCCACCCACCCACACACAGACAGACCATGTCGCGAAAACTACTTTTTTGGATTCAGGGGACCTCAAAACGTGAAGATCCATCAAAATCTCGACATCGAATTTTTGACATGAATCCAATACACTGAAAAAAAAAACCTTGTAAATTCAATGGAAATCCCTTCAATTCATTCCGAAACCGTAATGAAAATGCGTCAATGAGGTTTCTCGTCAATTCAATGGGATACCTTGTTAAAACGAAATTGAAGGTGCATCTTATAATTTTAAAAGGTTTTCCTGTTGAAAAAAACTGACCATTTTTCCTTTAAATTTAAAAGGAATTTTTGTTAAAACGAAGTTGACAGTATTTCCTGTAAATTTTAAAGGAAAAATTGTTGAAACGAAATTGACAGGATTTCCCGTAATTTTTAAAGGAAATTTTGTTGAAACGAAATTGACAGTATTTCCTGTAAATTTTAAAGGAAATTTTGTTGAAACGAAATTGACAGGATTTCCCGTAATTTTTAAAGGAAATTTTGTTGAAACGAAATTGACAGTATTTCCTGTAAATTTTAAAGGAAATTTTGTTGAAACGAAATTGACAGGATTTCCCGTAATTTTTAAAGGATATTTTATTAAAACTAAATTTATTAAATTTCTTGTAATTTTAAAATTATTTTTTATTTCATTCTGGTTTTACTTTGAATTTATTTCAATCTGCAACAGCTACACTCGCCGGAACACAGGTTTTTGGCGTGTTGATTAATTAAAATAAATTTTTAATCATTTTTTAAATACATGTTAAATTTTTCTCAGGTCAAACGTAAAAAGATAATGCATACGTTTGACCTGATAAAAATTAAACATGTACCAGTATTAAAAAAATAATTAAAAATTTTTTTTAATTAATCAACACGCCCAAATCCTCCTGTGTTCCGACCAGCTGTGGTAGATTGAAATAAATTCAATTTAAAATGATTTTTTGTCAAAAACAATTTGACAGGAATTCTTATAATTTTAAAGGAATGCTTTGGATAAAGAAAATAATGTGAAAAAAAAAATTAAATTTACAAAATTATAACATAAAAAATGTTTCTTTATTCTAGGAGTTAAATACAAAAAAATTACAACTCAGTTGTAATGTACACCAAAATTATATAAATAAATACTTTTGAAATGTATTTTCAAGATGTGTTATTTTATAAATATTAATTAATATGAATGTTTGAACTGGAAGATTTATTGCAGTTTTTGACCAAGGTATAATAGGTCTGTTTTTAATAATAAAAAAAGATATTTTTATTATTGTATCGCTTTATTTTGCAGACTGGCTACTGCGCTAGCATGCAGTTTCGGTGAAGTAATCCACCATCTTCAGGCCTGAAATTACATTTTTAATTAATTATAATTACTTATTTTACATTTTTTGTTGTTCTTATTAGACAAAATTATATGTACATATATATATATATCAGCTTAAAGGCTCTAACAGACAGAACGCGAAATTCGCGTCGCTTGGCGTTTTTTCAACGCCGCGAAAGGCCGCGAAATGTTGTATAAGGCAAGACTGTATCATCCCCGTCACACAGGGGGCGAACTTACGCGGCGTAAACGCTCTCTTTCGCGCGACAGCTTTTTCGAGTTGTACAAAATTACAACTCCTTCGCGCGAACAGGCGAAATAATCAAGATGAGTAATGAAATAAAAAAACTTATACAGTTAAAAACACTTGTTTTTTCGCCTCTAACTAAATAAAAGTAAATAATAAAATATGTTTTTTCTTGGCAGCCAATCTATGATTAGTAAAAAGTCCGAATCGAGGTAATTGAATAGTATTATCTTATTCTAATTTACAAGCCTCGAAAAATATTTAATCAAAGTTATCATTAATAAAATAAGATTTTAAAAAAATCTAATTTTCCAATGATATTCTATTTCTTTCGTAATATAATACTTTATTTATAAAATATTTATAAATTCATTAAATAAAGGTTGTTGAAACATATACACAATACCGAATCGTACGCCCAGATTACGCTTCCTGTGTGGCTTAGCAAAAACGCCTTTCGCCGCGAAATACGCGCGTAGCCTGAGCGACGCGAATTTCGCGTTCTGTCTGTTAGAGCC
>JAKCPI010016885.1:0-11529 GCA_023213315.1 Euborellia annulipes | reverse complement strand
AAGGGCTTTATTTATTCAAATAGGAAGCATGCAAGCAAGTAGATATTGATTGGTAGAGAAAAAGAAAAACAAAAGTTGTTATACACAAGGACAAAGAGTAGATAATTATTTTAGTGAATTTTTTAACGAATCTCAATCAATTAGAGAGGAATAAAAATGCCACCAGTGATACAAGTTTCGCTTCTTAAAGTTGCGTTATGTGGTGACCACAGCTGATTAATTTAACCTCGAGGAATTTGGCATAGATGGATGGATGCGCTCATCTTGGCACAAAATCCTTTTAACTTTTAGTGCCAAACGAACAAAAAAAAAAAAAAAGAAAAGTGACCTTGACTTTGATCAAAGAGTATAGATATAAATAAATTGATATCAAATTGGAAGCGAGAGAGGAGATAAGAGATGGAATGTGAATAAAAATTATCGCATCGTTAACATTTAGCCTTAGTTCATTCATTATTTGAATAATAAATGATTTAAATTTAAGCAATCGATAAAAAATAAAATCCCATAAAAATCCGTCAAGTAGTTTTAGAGTAACGTTAATTTGAATTAAAAAAAAAAAAATTGAATAAAAAGAAATAATAAATTAAAAAAAAAAAAAAAAAAAAAAAAATGGAATTTTTATTTTATATTATTTTATGAATTAATTCTCACTAATGATTTATAACAAATTCCAATGAGGTTCAAAACAGAAAAATCAAAATATCTCTTTAAATATAAATTTTATCGAAAAAACTCCCAAATACAAAATTGTTCAATTTGTTATTCTGAACAACTTTTGTTTGATCAAAATTTCCCTATCTCTTACCGTTTAGGAACATTTCTTAAATAATCATCAGTTGATAAGAAACCACAAAAAATCAAAATATCTCTTTAAATATCAATTTTATCGAAAAAACTCCCAAATACAAAATTGTTCGATTTGTCAGTTTAAGCAATTTTTGTTCGAAACAAATTTCACTATCTCTTACCGTTTAGGAAAATTTCTTAAATAATCATCAGTTGTTAACAAACCACAAAAAATCAAAATATCTCCTTAAATATCATTTTAAGAAAAATAATACTCTAAAACAAAATTGTTCTTTTTGTCATAGAGAACAACTTTTGTTTGAACAAAATTTCTCTATCTCTTACCGTTTAGAAAAATTTCTTAAATAATCATCAGTTGTTAACAAACCACAAAAAATCAAAATATCTCCTTAAATATCAATTTTAGAGAAATAATACTCATATACAAAATTGTTCAATTTGTGATAAAGAACAACTTTTGTTCGAAACAAATTTTGATATTTTTCTTACTTTACGAGAAATAGCCTTAAGAAAGACAGCTTAAAGACTTCTTTTTCTTTCAACCTGTAGAGTCCACATTCACATTTATTTATTTATCAAACTATTGATTTATCTTTCCTTTGGGAATTTCTCTTCCTAGAGAAATGTTCAATTTTAAATTATTTATCTTTTTATAGGGGAAAAAAGAAAGGAACCCGGAAGGGGGAGAGACGGGGGGGGAGCAACAATCACACTTTGCACAAATAATGATAAATCAGCAAATTTTCTTCTTTTTTGTTATTTTGATTTCTAGCCAAAATCTAATCAAGTCATTCCATTCATTCATTCATTCATTTATTCATAATTAGAATAAAATTTGTTAGTTCAATAGAATTATAGATAATCGTGCTTCTTGTCACGTACACGACAGAGAGAGAAAATATTCTCTCTCTCTCACTTACACAAACTATTTAACTGTCACTAAAAATTCAAATTTTTTTTAAATATTACATTCACTGTGCGTAATTTGTACACATTTCAAAGGAGAATGTAACAATCTCTAAAAATAATATCAACTTTTAGTAACAAACAGCACAAATATCAATTTTATCTAAAAAACAACCAAATACAAAAATGTTCTATTCATCATTCTGAACAACTTTTGTTTCAAACAAATTTTGATATCTCTTATATTTTAAAAGATATCAAAGATATTAGAGTGAGATATCAAAGCGCTCCCAAACGGGCGAATTTTGAATTAATTATTAAAAAAAAAAATTGATTTCGAGCACCTGTGAGATATTAGAAATTTATTTAACACCAATGGCATTCAAATCAAAATATCTTCTAATCTATTAACTTGAGCGAAAAAATACTCATAAACAAAAATGTTCTATTTGAGATTTTGAACAACTTTTGTTTGAAACAAATTTTGATATCTCTTACCGTTTAGGAAATATTCTTAAATGAAAAGCGCCTCCACACGGATAAATTATTGAATTAAAAAAATAAATTCAATTTTAAATAATAAATTAAAATTAATATTTTATAAATACTCGCTATTTATTTATAACAAACTCATCAGGGGTCCAAACCCGAAAAATCCAAATATCTCCTAAAATATCAATTTTACCGAAATAACACATAAATACAAAATTTTTCTATTTTGATTTCTAAACAACTTTTGTTTGAAACAAATTTCAATATCTTTTATTATAAGGGATATGTTTTAATTTGACTGCGTGGATGGAGCGTTTTGGTTCCCTTGGGAACTCGCACCACCCTCATGGGTTGAGGACACCTGCAAGACGAGAGACGTCAGCTCCAGGAATAACTCAGAAACACACACACACACACACACACACACACACACACACACACACACACACCCTCTTTTCTGATCGACTAGCCGAGTGAGAATAAAAAGATGAGGCAAATTTAGACGACCGACCAGAAACCCTTGGAGGGCGTTTTATTAACTTCTCTTGCCTTGGTAAAAATATCCCTCGGGATTAGCATAAAAATTGTTATGAAAAGATTTTCTTTTTCCTTTTTTTTACTGTATTAAATTAGTCTTTAGGCCTAAAAGGTACGAAATCTTCTAAAATATCAATTTTATCGAAATAACTCATAAATACAAAATTGTTCTATTTTGTATTCTAAACAACTTTTATTTGAAACAAATTTTGATATCTCTTACCGTTTAGGAAATATTCTTAAATGAATAGCGCCTCCAAACGGATAAATATTGAATTACAAAGAAAATTCAATTATGAATAATAAAGAGAAATTATAAATTAAATTAATATTTTTTTTTAATGTTATTACTCGCTATTTATTTATAACAAACCCATCCAAATTTGAAAGATTCAAATATCTCCTTAAATATCAGTTTTATCAAAATAATACATAAATACAAAATTTTTCTAATTTTATATTCTGAACAACTTTTGTTTCAAACAAATTTCGATATTTCTTACCGTTTAGGAAATATTCTTAATTGAAATGTACATCAAAGCGCCTCGAAATGGAAAAATATTGAATTAAAAAATAAATTAAATTTTGAATAATAAAGAGAAATTATAAATTAAAATAATATTTTTTTAAAATGTTATTACTCGCTATTTTTTTATAACAAACTCATAGGGGGTCCAAACCCAAAAAAACCCAAATATCTCCCCAAATATCAATTTTATCAAAATAATACATAAATACAAAATTTTTCTATTTTGTATTCCGAACAACTTTTATTTAAAATTTTTTTTGATATCTCTTACCCTTTAAGAGATATAAAGGTCAAAGTGTTACGGGAAAGTATAGTAACATTTTTATTCCCTAATCTTATAACATCATCGTGAATAATTCATTTAGACGAACGAACCCTTAAAGACATCGCTCTCTCTCTTTCTAATATAATTCACTTAGTTATTTATTAAAAAAAAAAAAACAATTTCTTTCTCTTGAAATTTTAAAATAACTCCCGAGGGTTGATACCGAAATGTGGCAACATTGGATAATCGAGAGAGAGAGACGGAATGGCAACAGGGCAAAGGAAGGCGAGGAAGTCCCCAACAGGGAGGGTCACGTGACAATCAGCTGTATGCGAGTTGAGTTGAGCTGTTCTGTCACCCAAACGGTGACCTTCCTTCTTTCTCTCTTTCTCTCCTCTTATAAAAGACCAGCCAGACACACTCAAACCACTTATCGCAGGTAAATAAATATATTATCACCTGACTCTTCTAAAGAAAAAAAAATTAGTCAAGTAGTTTCTGAATATATCTAATTTCTTTTTGTTATAGAGCAAGTTCCCAAGGCCGAAGGTGGGGGTGTCTGCTTTTATGGATAAACAGACAAAGAATATAATTAATAGAGAGAAAGTGAATGCTTTGCCAATGACATTTATAAGCAATAAATAACATGTTGACTTAGGTTAGGGAATTTCCATTATTTTTCTTTCAAATATCAAATTTCTCCTATTAGAATGGTAGAAGAAGATCCTCTCTACCAGGCTCCAATTTATGGGATCAAAAGAGAAGAAGAAATCTTTGGAAATTGGAAGGAGATCAAAAGAAACAGCGTTAACTTGTGCAGAATTTATTGGAAAATTATGGAGAGAGCACTAGAGTGTTAGAGAGAGGCAATTGAAGATGGAAGACTCAGAATAAGCAGAAAGAAGACGGAGTACTTGTGGTTTGGCGGAGAAGGCAAGAGTGGGGGAGGTATAATTACAGGGAAAAGCTGCAGAGAGTCAGAGATTTCAAATATCTGGACTCCATTTTGGCTAGTCTCTACCAGGCTCCAATTTATGGGATAAAAAGAGTAGAAGAATTTTGGACTCAAAATCTTTGGAAGTTGGAAGATCAACAGAAGCAGCGTTGACTTGTGCAGAATTTGTTGAAAAATTATGGAGAGAGCGCTAGAGTGTTGGAGAGAGGCAATTGAAGATGGAATACTCAGAATAAGCAGAAAGAAGACAGAATACTTGTAGTTTGGCGGAGAAGGCAAGAGTGGGGAAAAGCTGCAGAGAGTCAGAGATTTCAGATATCTTGGCTCCATTTTGACTAGCGAGGGGGGTCTTGATAAAGAGGATTCACACAGGATTCAAGTTGTTTGGATGAATTGGAGAAGGGTATCTGGAGTCCTGTGGGATAGAAAGATAAATGCAAAGGCAACTGTAGTGCGACTGGCAGTGAGACCTGGCCGATAAAGAAAGTTCGCGGAAATGAGAATGGTGAGATGGGCTTTGTGGAAAACAAGAAGGGATAGAGTGAGGAATGAGAAGATCCGAGGGGTGGTGGAGGTATCCAAAAAGATCCAGGAAAGTAGGCTGAGATGGTTTGGTCATGTGATGAGAAGAGAAGAGAAATATGTGGGGAAAAGATTGTTGGATTTGAAGGTGGATGGACTGTGTGATTGAGGACTGCAGGCAGAAGGGATTGGAGTTTGAGGGCAGGGCATTGTGGAGAGAGCAAATAAAAATGAGCGACCCCTAGAAAAAAAAATAAGGATAAGCCACAGCGAAAGAAGAAGAAGAAGATGGATCAAAAAGATAGTGGAATTGAATCTCTGGAAGAAGAAGATGCTTCTGGAACCCGAAGAACAATAATATATTATATTTAAACCTAGCAGCAAAGTTTTGGCCAAAATGTTCTTTTCCTATTCGACACCGATCGACGCGCCATCATTTAATTTTCATGCTTTTGTCGCATCCATTTTACGTTGACTGTGCCACGAATCAGGAAGTCTTTCTTTCTATTTTCAACTTCCGGCACATCGCCAAGCATTTCCGGATTCTTTTTATTTTTTTGAGTTTTCTTCATAATTTGGTCCAGAATAGTATCTAAGGATACAGTTCATTTTGAATTAAAAAAAAACAAACCCTAAATAGGGTAAGTTGTTTCTAATTTGAACTTTTCCTAAGTTTTTTGTTTTAATAATTATTTCCCCTTTTTGTATTCCATTTTTTTATTCCGGTTTGAATGCCATTTCTATAATCCTTTTTCTAATACGTATTAACTTTTTTATCAGACTGTTTCCCACCATTTCTTGGGAAAATTCATTTGGATACCCTGAATTGGGATATTTTCACGTTTTTCCAACAACCGTCCACTTTTATATGCTTTCCATCCATGGGCGTATCTAGGGTGATGCCGGGGGGGGGCTGGCCTCCCCTAGAAGGCTCGTGCCCCCCCCCCCCCCAGAAAGCTCCCTACCCCAAGAAAAATTGAGAAAATATAGGGCTTTCCAGGCTCTAGGGAGGAAAAGCTGGGCCCATGGCCCTCCCCAGCCAAATTCTCTAGTTACGTCCATGTTTTCATCGTTGAAGTTTGCGGAAGTCATCCAAGGTCCAGGGAGCCGGAATCGAACCACCTACGGTCATCAACGGCCCGAGCTAACGCATGCTAAGTTCCTGACACCACGAGATAACTTTACTCATTTTAATTCCGTGAAATTATTATACGTTTTTAAATCTAATTAAATTCAATCATATTCAGTGCCGTGCAATGAGTCCATCTCACATCTATAACAATATATATGCATATCAACTTGTACATTTGTATTTGGAAAATTGGTGACCCCTTATTTATCATTTTGAAATTAAAAATCTTCCTCTCTCCCTTCTGATTTCTCTTCCCTTGGGGTGGGGTGTATTTGGCCCATCCAGTCGCAAACATCTTCACACGTTTGACAAGCATCAGATAAATCGCAGCACCTAAGGGTGCCGAGGTTCGCCATAATCCCCGAACTTCCTCTACTCTTTACGAAACAATGAATATGATGTATTGATTGATGACCAACTCTGAGCACATATGCACCAATTAATGGACTGAAGATGGAGCGTAATATATAAGAAATTATCCTTCTAAGTAGGTGATAACTTTCCCTTATTAATCTCTAATATGATGCGGTATTCCAAAGACCTGTGTTATCTGGGAACAGCCATTTTAACCTAATTTCCAAATTGAAGGCAACATTTATGTTGAATCCCGAATGAGTGTAGGATGAATAGAAATGGGCAGGATCGCGATCCTTTTAGATTTAAATTCTGAAATCCGATCTGATCTATATAGAAATTTTGGATCTGGATCGAAATCCTTTTTTGGGGAGGATCTTGTATCTGGATCGAAATAATTTTTGCTCTCATCTAAGATCGGATCGCTAATCCTTTTGCAGCAGCCGGATCGGATCGTCCAAACTGTTTTAAAAGGATTTGACCCATCCCTGAAGATGAATCAGAATAAATGGGATTTTATTTTGGTATTTTTGTGTATAACTTGATTAATCTCAAAAAGTAATGAACCGACCGATAAAGAATTAAAATATCATTCTTGCTGAAGTTGAGCACAATTTGCACTTTTGTTCTCTTCTACTTGTTTTCATACACAGAGCACAAGTTTGAAGGAACAAGGCGTCTCTTTGTTTTATGATTCATGAAATCTTAAAGCCTCTCCGCGCTTGTCTTAATGAATTCCCTTTGAGAGGGAGATTATCTGTTGCTTCCTTCTTGTCGGCGTTGTTTTTTTTATCTGAATCGAATTTCTTGATTAAATAAAATGTATTCAATGTTCTGAAACCGTTTACATGGATTGGATAATTATTTAATTTTTTTTTACTTTCTCTTATCTTTATATATATAATTCTTCTGTACGTGTGTATGTGACTGAACTCCTCCTAAACGACTGAACCAATTATGATGAAATTTTCTGTGTATGTTTGTGAGAGTCCCGGACAGGTTTTGTTTCACAAATAACAATAAGTTAATGAGTAATTAACCGTTAAAATAAGAAAAAAATAAAAATTAGGAGAAATGGTTGCCATGGTAAGAAAATATAAATATTTACCCATGTTTACGAATTTTTTTATTTATTTACATTTTGAATTCTAAAATATCGGCGTAAATTTTTTGTCTGTGTACCGGGAGAGTCCCGGAAAGGGTATGATTCACAAAAAATCTTCAGTTCATGAATAATTAACCGCTAAAATAATCTCTACATATTATAAAAATGAATTGGGAAAAATGTTTGTATGTATCGGTATGTATATATATATATATATGTTTTATAGAAATTCACAATTTTCAATGAAGGCGAGCAAGGGGGGGTCCAGGGGGCGCAGCCCCCTGGCTAGGCGTAAAGCCCCGCCGAAGGCGGGGCTTTGCGTCTAGTCTATATATGATTATATTGGATTAATGTCAAAAATTCGATGTTAAAAATTTTCAAGAAAACTTCCTATACAAGTATAGGAACTCTGTTTCATAAACTGTTTATGAATAGTATATGAGAAAGTTCAATTTGTTGCCAACCTAACAAATTTCTTGTATATTTTAAAATTAATTGTTTTGGTAAAAATCGTTAATTTTAATTTTTATAGCTATTTAGTTGAATTACTTTATAAAAATTATTTAATTAGTATGACTTCATAAATATTTAAATAGTTTAGAGCGCGAATTTCAAACCAGAATTAAATAAATTTAAATTTGTGAAATAAATTTTAAAAGAATAATTTCAAGTTTCCTTAAAATAATATTAATAAAAATTCCTTGAGGTAGTCGAGTTATTTGAGAACGTTTAGACCAGTGATTCTCAACTTGTCGCGCAGTGCACTTTTAACGATTTCAAAATTTGGCGGCACACAAAGAAAAAGATAAGTTTAAAAGTTGGTAATTTGTTCATAAACTTTTATATTAATTTTATTTCATATCCTGGGTATATTAATATTAAATCACCCAAGTATATGAAAAATGATTGAAAATTTATATTTTTTTTTTTTACAGTGCACAAATTGCAAAGTGATTTGTATGTGATCAAAATATCTCAAGAACGAAAAGACCTACAAAGTTAAAATTTTATATTTAAGTTAGGCACTCCCATGGGATGTGACACAAAGATTTTAATCAAAATCGTCCAAAGAGTATTACTATTTTACTGATGCACTTTTTCAGTTTTTTTCGATTTTCTCAAAATTTGCTCCAAAGATTTTGATCAAAATTCAAAAACCCATTATTTTTTAGATGCTCTTTAAAATGTATATTCCCATTTTGTCATTGAAATCTTTTGAAGCACCACTTTACTCTTGTACTTCATAGGAAAAATAGGAGATTCCCATATTTATCAATTTTACAAATATCGACAGAAAAAGTCTGGGTGTGACAAGCATAGAACACATCTTTAAAGAGGAAGTTGTGTACTGTGCAGCCACTAGATTTTCCCCCTATTCTATTTATTCTATTCTATTCTATTCAGGCATACAGTAGAGGCATGCATGCAATCAAACGGTTGATGGTTTTGAGGGCTGGCTGGCAGCACTTCCTCTCTTCACTTTCTCAAACAGCGGAAAACTCTCATTAGTTTCTTTCTTTTGTTTGATGTCAACCAAAGAATAGTCTATTTTTTTTTTTTTTTTTTCATTTCCAACTTTCACCCTAAATATTTGCACTTTTTTTTTGTCTATTTGATTGATAGAAATGTTTTCGTAGAGACCTAAAATTGAATATCCTTTGTATAAGTCGTAACGATCCCATGGACCTGAGTCCAGGAGAAATCGTTTTTTTTTTTTAAGATAATTCTGGTTATTTTAAATTATTTTTATTTATAAATCCTATGGGTCGTTTTGATAACTTACCTACCCCAACATTAAAATAGCCTCCCTATGGGGAAATACATGGTGTTTGTCCTTCAGCTATTTTAATGCTGAAGGACAAACACTATGTATTTTCCCATAGGGGGGCTATTTTAATATTGGGGTAGGTGAGTTATCAAAACGACCCATTCGCAAAATAAAATTAATTAACATTTGGAAATAAGAATTTAAATATAAATTTGTTAAAATTGAAATTAAGTTGAAAAATGTTAAAAATAAAAAATAATCCTTTTTCTCCACTTTCCCTATTGCCGCCAAAATCCTACATCAGCGGGCTGTAAGCCCGTCCGCATCCATCATACTATTTGATTGTCGGCTACTGGGCCGCCAACATCTGTATATCGGCTTCCTACACTGGCCAGGAGCCGTCAGGGACTTTAAAATTTATCTTGTCTGGGAGAGAGAGATCGCGTCCAGTAGAGGACCGAAACGTCCGCCTTCACTGCGGTTCGGACGAAGGTCGGCCACTTGCGACCGAAACGCCAATCCCCACCGAAGACACCCACCATCTATTTATACCTTTTTATGAATTTTAAATTTGAATTTTTTAAAATAAATTATAATTTATTTTTTTTAATTATTTTATTTTAGCGAGCAGATCACTCACTCTCCCCGATTACGTCCTCCCCGTTTTGACCCCTTTTGGAAGATCGTCAAAAACGTTGCGAAGTAAACCTTTTCAACATAACAGCCACGATCTACTCAATGTTTCCTTTGGGAGAAATTTCAACGAGGTTTAATAAGTTATCGGAATTTCAGGACTAAAATAATTTTCCTGTAATTCCTGGAAGGTTCTTTTTAAGCATATAAAATTTCAGTTCCTGGATGACCGAGCTGGAGCTCCGTGTTATTTTTTATATAAAATTGAAAAAACTAAAAAAGTGCATCAGTAAAGTATTAGTACTCTTTGGCCGATTTTGTTCAAAAGCTTCGTGCCACGTCCCATGGGGGTGCCTAACTTAAATATAAAATTTCAACCTCCTAGCTCTTTCCGTTCTTGAGATATTTTGTTCACAGACACACAGACAGACCATGTCAGGGGACCTCAAAACGTGTATATCCGTTAAAATCTCGACTTCGAATTTTCGACATGAACCCAATACTTTCTCTCTCTATATATTAACATATATACAGGTAAGAGAAAATAAAAAGGAAAAGTACATCAGACTAAAATGGATTTCTATTAAAAGAGATGAAATGTGGATGTGCTGGGAATAGGGAAATGATTAGGAGAAAATTCGTGGAATTGAGTCCAGGGGGACGGGGGCGGAATTAATATTATTGTTATTAGGGGATGGACATTTCCTGGAATTAATGCCGCATTTGGCTGCTATCTCCCTCTCTCTCTCTCTCTCTCTCTCTCCATATCACGTGATTGGATGTGACTAAAGGCGACATTTCTCTCTCCTTTTTTTTTTTTAAATTTGTGATAGGTCTAAAGATAGAAATATCATCAATCACTGATTGAGTTAAATTAAAATTAAAACGGATCACTGCACATCTTATATGAGGTTAGAATTTCTATGGTTATTAAAATTTAAATTGTTAAATTCATATTTATATTTAATTATTTTTCTATAACTTGACAATAATCAAATTTAAAAATTAATTAATAAATTAAATATATTATTTATAAAGAGAAATATTTAAGGTTAGATTCATTTGCAAGAGATGTAGAAGATATACACGTATTGCCAACTTTGAAAACAAATATAATTTTTTGTTTTTTACTTTCTCGTACCCTATATATGAAATATATAGAGAGAGAAAGTATTGCGATCATGTCAAAAATTCGATGTCGAGATTTTGATGGATATACATGTTTTGAGGTCCCCTGAGTCCAAAAAAAGTGGGTCCCGCAAATTGGTCTGTGTGTGTGTGTGTGTGTCTGTGTGTATGTATGTGTGTGTGGACAGATTTTTAGCATGAAGGAGTTGAGCTAGCGGATTGAAATTTTATATTTAACTTAGGTACCTTTGAAGAATCTCAAAATAAGCTTTTGAACAAAATCGGCCAAAAAGTACTAGTACTTTACTGATGTACTTTTTCAGTTTTTTTCGATTTTCTCAAAATTCCCTCCAAGGATTTTTTTTTAAATTCATAAATGAACTATTTTTTAGA
>JAKCPI010016884.1:0-10840 GCA_023213315.1 Euborellia annulipes | reverse complement strand
TTTTTTTATCTCTGCAAATATATTTTATACAAAACAATATTTCATAAAGGTGATCTGGGGTTCCGGACTCGCTTCCTGTCCCAAGCGAGAAGAATTTATTTCAATTGAAATGAATGCCAATCATTTGAAATAAATAGCGATGGCATCTAAATGGCCTGAGATGCTGAAAACTAAAGGGGGGGTAGAGGGAGTAATTAATTATTATATAGACCTCTATGTGGCCTTTTTATAAAGATAGCTGTTTCTTAGTGAGGGCAAGAGGAATTTGGGACTCGCCCCTTACACTTTTACCAACCTTGATGTTATTGGAAATCTAAGAACTGAAATAAAAATTCACTCGTTTTTTTTTTTTACTTTCTCTTACATATATATATAAAATTCTCATTTTGCCCTTGAAATATTTTGAAGCACACTTTACTCTTTTTTTTTTTTTTTTTTTTTGTTAAAAACATTCACACTTTTTTCTCATTCACACTCACACTCACACACACATTCACACAGTCTTTTCGGCAACTCAGGCCATTTAAGACTTTAGACGATAACCGTTATTGATAAATATACATATAGGGGTCCAGGCATTCTTATTTAAGCCATTTGGTATCCAATTGGCTTAAATAAAATCATCGGACTGCTTGGGGTCCGAACCCGCGACGTTTGGTATATGAGGTTAGCACGCTAACCTCTACGCCATGCCCCGAGGGCCACTTTACTCTTGTATTTCATGGGTCGTTTTGATAACTTACCTACCCCAACATTAAAAACCTCCCCTATGGGGAATACATGGTGTTTGTCCTTCAGCTATTTTAATGCTGAAGGACAAACACCATGTATTTCCCCATAGGGAAGCTATTTTAATGTTGGGGTAGGTAAGTTATCAAAACGACCCATAGGAAAAAGGAGAAATGGTTGCCATGGTAACAAATTATAAATATTTCCTCCCGTTTAAAAATTTTACATCTTGAATTCAAATATACCGTTCTGTCGGAAACTAAATATATATTGTCAAAAAAAATTGAAAGAGAACACAACTCTCGATTACCGAAGGTAAGAGAAAGTTGTGTGCTATGCGACCAGTCACCCCAAATTTTTAATTTTCTAAACTATCTATTTCTTTTTGGAATTCATACAAAAAATAAATAAATTTTGGAAAGTTATTAATTCAAATGAACGTCCGCTCAGAAATTATTCTTCAATAATTTTTTATTTTTTGAAACATCCCAAATGTCATTTATTCATTTACGTATATATAAAAAAAAAAAACATCTAATTTAGCGGAAATATTTAAATTAAATCGAGTTTGAGATTAAATGAAATTTGTTTCAAAGTCAAAAACGTGTGAAATTTGAAAATAAAATTTTTTTTTCCAAGATACAGTATTTAAATTCGTTCTTAATGTAACATAAAAAGTACAGATGATTTAATTTGAATAGTGCTACAAAAAGAAAAAAAGAGAGAGGGAGAAATATTTGACTTTGAGAAGGATGAGGATGGAGAAGGTAAAAGGAGAGATGCGAATCGGGAATCCCAGCCTCCAAATGATGATTGATCGGCCCCCGTCCCTCAGCATCCATGTATGATTTACGCCAATGGACCACGTCACGGCCTTTCAAATTAAATGCTCAATTGTGATTGGTTAATTTCTCTAGAAAGCAATATACACGTTCAACTATTGTTTCAGGCCGGAGATATATTTCTTTTTTTTTATTATTTTTTTACTTTGTGGGCGTCAGCTATTTTTGATAGGTCGGAAGAATTATGGTAAGAGGGCGGACGAATTTTGAGGCGCAATTGAGTTCCGCCAGAGACGATGGCGATCCTCGGCACACCAGCCAATCCGATAAACTATTTATTCATGTCACCGAAGGTATCATTAGAGAGAAAGAGAGAAGGGGGCCTCTTTGATTTTATTATGTTTTTATTTTTAATTCCGCCCCAGATTCGATGGCTGGCGTGGGATTTTGCCAACAGCAATCGCTAGATTTATTAGTATTTAAGTTCGCTGCGCCCGGGAATTAATATTTCCATTGAACTGAGCAAAAGTGGGCCAGGTGGATGGGGGCGAGGCGAGCCCAAGCCAAATCTTGGCATTTTATGGATATCGGTAAAACTTATTCCGATACATACTATGTACGATCGGATCCTCTTTTTAAAGCTGCAATTGAAAAAAGTCAATAAGGGGACGGCCCTCTCCTTCCCTTTTTGCAACTGAAAAGGTGTCTTCTTCTCAAGTTCACTTCGCCTTTTGCGCGTTTCTCGCACATGCATCTTGATTTTGACAGTTTGTTTATCTGGAGCGAGCGTTAATTAGAAAAACCTATATAAATATGTCAGGGATAATCTATAATTACGAATCTGAAGTTTGAACGAGAGCCACTGACTATTGAGAGAAGGGGAACAAAAGTAGTCAGGAATTAACGAGAGGATCAGCAGCCGTTAGATGGATTCTAATTAAAAATCACTCTCCCTCTCGACCTACAAATTATGTTGGAATATTAAAAAAAAAAAAAATATTTTCTTCCTTAAGAAAATAACAGAGTAGTTATTACTTAATTGTTAATTCTTCTTTGGGTTTATTGACCAGTATGTTGGAAACGGATTTGTGATCACAGCTATTGAGAATCCTCCTCCTCATACCCTTTAAATTTTAATTTTGTCTACTAATATTTAGCATAGCTCAAGGCTAGATAATTTAGCCTAAATTGGACTATTATACTGGGAGATTTAACCTAGCGACTAATGCCCAATCGCACCGCACAATTTAAGTATAACTTAAAATAAAGTATCAGCAACATGGCAACGTTGTAAATTTTAGTGATATTCTGCTGATTTATTTGTGATTTAATATTATAAGACTTAAACGATACTGTTATTTATTAATAAATATATATTGGGGGTCCTGGCATCTTTATTCACGCCATTTGGGTCTTGAAACATGATTTTATTTTCAATCAGAGAACGTGTTATCTTAGCAACGAACGTGGTTAGCAACGGATGACAATGAAAGTTTGTTAAATTTCATACTTAACCCCCAAATATTTAAGCCCTCGATTTCGGGGGCTTAGCAATGACTTAAGCTAAAAAACAATATTGATAATATAATATTAATTAACTAATAATAATACATTTTTTGGATTCGATTTCGATTTTTCTTATAAAAAACATGAACAATATGAACTATATTTTCGAGGATGATCTATATTATATTAGAGGAGGGTCTGTCGGTCCATCCGTCTGTCACGCTCTGACCAACTTCCCGTTGGAATTTTGAAACGAAATTTTCCAGTCTTATATTAGTAGAGCTGTGTTTTTCAATCTTTTTGAATTTACAGGTTGAAAAATTCTGGCGATTCTCTTGGTTCATGACCGACAAAAAGATTGTAAATCAAAAGACTATGTAAGTTATATGATTTTCTCTATTTTGGTACCTATTTCCCTTCTCCATGAAATTATGTTTTTATTATCGTGTAGAACTTTGCCTTTTTCCTTTTGCCGCCTACCCTCCGTGTAGGGCTTCGCCACCCCCTAGGGGTCCCGACCCACAGATTGAAAAACACTGTTATAGAGTGACATATCGTTATTAATATTTATATATAGTAGCCTATATATAAAATTGCTATTAATTAATCAAAAATCATGAAAATTAATATTTTGTTTCTGATTTTCTCATTTTTCTGAAATTAATATTTATAAACAATATGTATTTAATTTAGTTTATGATTATTAAAAAGAAAAAATTATTAAATTAAAAATAAATCACCAGAATATCACTAAAATTTACAACGTTGCCAGGTTGTTGATACTTAATTTTAAGTCATACTTAAATTGTGCGGTGCGATTGGGCATGATTGGTGCTTTTTCTCTAGGGGATCAGAAAACACTTGAATTACAGAACACTAAATTATTTATTTTAATTTGAATTTATTATTTTTATAGGAAATGGATCTTAATGCAATTCAATACTTGAAAACTAACATCCTTGAGAATAATTATTATTTAGAAAAATATGAAAGGAAAGGACAAAAGAAAACAACATAATAATGTAAATGAATGGGTCGTGGAGCCTACTGGGGGGGGAGGGGGCACGGGCCTTCGGAATGAGGGGAGTCGGGCCCCCCTAGTTACGCCCATGTATGTATATACCTGATGTATATATATTTTATATAGAGGCCTATATAATATAATTTCTTATTTATTTTATTCTTTCTTCGCTCATAATGTGAATTGACTACATTCAGTGGCGGATCCAGAGGAGTTTCTCGGGGAGGGGGGGGGGGGGTAATCTTGTGTGACTGGCCGCACAGTACACAATTATTTCTTACAATCAGTAATTTAAAGGTGCATTCTGTAGTTGTTTACCAGAATATATATACAAATCAAATTTTTTTAAGTATTAGTTTTTAAAATTATATATTAAAAATACCATTTTTTCCCAAAAAAAAAAATATTTTTCTCAAATCTCGAGGGGGGGGGGAATTACCTTTCTTTACCCTCCATGTATCCACCCTTGACTACATATCATTTCTATCTTGATGGATGATTCAGTTATATATTCAATATCAATTTTTTTATGAATTATATAAGAATTTTAATTAAAATTTTAGTTTTTATATAATTTTTTATTGATATAATTAGACCTAATAATTTTTTCTATATTTTATTCATAGTGCACGGAAGATGTTTAATGCAGCTAACTTCACTTTCTCGCCATCAAAGAGTATCTTATACTCTTTGCTCGCCATGTTCAGGTCTATGCAGGTGATGCCCATGGGGGGACAGCTCTATGGGAAGAATGATTATAAGTTTTTAGTTGTCTGATATGTGGCTAGATGGCAATACTAGACTAGTTAAAAATTTATCCTGTAGAGTTCGTTCCATTCGCCAACAATATAACATTTTTTCATGAGTTTAAATAAACAAATAAAAAAAAAACATTATAAATTTGAATATAATAAAATTGTAACGTGCCCTACTCAATTATTCACCCGCAATTATTGCCCTTCGCATTCTATATGCTCTACGTGTTTTTAAAATGGGAAAGAAAGAAGTAAGTTCTTAATTATTTCATTATTTATTTATTTTTTTTTAAATATGTGACCGTCCACAATGGGGTTTTTAAATTACCCCCTCCCAAAAAAAAAAACAGTGGGGAACCCTGAAAAATATTCTATTCATCAGAATCAATGTATTTTATATAAAAAATTTGAAAAAAAAACAAGACTTTAAACTCATTTTTCTCAAAACTAATATATAATCGTAATCCAGTTTCGATGCATTGTCAAGGGATGCTTTACAAAATACTTGCCTGAAAAGATATGGGGTAAATTATTTTGTTTTCCTGCAAAAGAAACGCTTCTCCGCCAATGTCTTCAAAATCTAGATCTAAACGAATTAATTTCATTTACTGCAAGACAGATTAATAACAGAGGATATAGGGTTTGCCAACGGCATTTCAATGACACCCAATTCCAAAATAATTTACAACTTAAGCTTCTCAAGCAAGTTATTCCTCCACCGATTTGTTGTTACACTGTGCAAGAAGAAAAATACACGCAACATCCAAGCCAAACAATCTACTGGGAGTTAATTTTTTTTTATTCGGTGAAACCTCCTAATTTTCTAAACAAAATAATAAAAAAATTTTTGCCAATTTACTTGTAGATTTCTTGCACCCTTCAAATAAAGGAATAATTAAAGAGGAGAAAAATCTAGACTACATAGATGACAATGTCCAAGAAGAGGAAGAGGCAACACTGAAAACATCCACGCCCAGCCTTTGCAGATTAATTATAATTTTTTTACAATTTGCAATAAATTTTTTTAACACTAATTTCTCTTTTTTTCATTTACTGTTCATTTTCAAATAATTGTTTTAATCTTTTTTTTTTATTTTATCATACCGATAAACATATATATTAATATCAAGGGCGGATAGAGGGGGGGGGGGGCAAAGGATTTAATTACCCCCCCCGAGATTTGAAAAAAATACTTTTTTTCAAAAATAAATTTATTTTTAATGAAAAATTTTAAAAATTAACACTTAAAAATTTGATTTGTATTTATATTCTGGCAAACAAGTGCAGAATAAGCCTTTAAATTACCGAAATGAAGAAAAAATTGCGTGCTGTGCGACCAGTCACACCAGATTACCCCCGTTTCCCCCGAGAAACACCTCTGGATCCGCCCTTGATTAATATACAGAAAATATTGAATAAATATCAAAAATTCAATACGAATTGGACGAAGTTTTCCTGTGCAACTATCACATCAGTATTTGAAACAAATTAAATTTTTCGTGCACTTTTTTTTTTTTTTAATTTATTTAAGGTCTTTTTCGGCATCTAAGGTGATTTAGACCCCATCCCTATTAATTTCAAATGATTAGTAGCCAATTCAAATTAAATAAATTTTTCTCGCTTGGGACGGGACGCGAACTCGGGACCTTAGGCACGAGAAGCTAATGTCTTCTCTCTGAGCCACGGGTCTCCCGCGCAAAATAATAGGTCGACACGCGTATAGAGGGCGCTAAACTTATAAACAATTTTTAACATGGAGCTGTCCCATCTTGATTGTATGATCTGTGGTGATGCCATAGAAACTTCTGGAAACTTTTTGAAGTGTGTGTATATTAGTTTTTATTTATTTTATTGTGTTTTAATTACTAAAATTATAATTTTAATCAATTAATAACGTCGTTTAAATGTGATTCATC
Organism: Euborellia annulipes; assembly: GCA_023213315.1. Classification (NCBI taxonomy): domain Eukaryota; kingdom Metazoa; phylum Arthropoda; class Insecta; order Dermaptera; family Anisolabididae; genus Euborellia; species Euborellia annulipes. The sequence continues at coordinate 4,131 of JAKCPI010016884.1, read as the reverse complement.
AATGAAAACGAGAAATTAACCCAAGCATTTGCATAAAAACATAAGATCAAAGTAAGTAAACCTAACCTCGCAATTATTTTAATAATATTTTAATTTATTTAAATTTAATTTTTAATGCATGTACATTTAATTATGAACTCGTTAAATATAAATATACAATTATTAAAAATACTAATTATTTTGGAGATGATTTTGAGTATTTGACATTTAAGAAAATCAAGCCTGTTAAAAATATATATATAAAAGTAAAAATAAATTTTCTCGGGTTGAGTCGCGGGTGTTGAATTTACTCTACGTTTCTGCTCTCATTTTGGAGCCATTTTCAAGATTGTGATATTAGTTTAAGATGGAAATAGGCTGTTTTCGGGGTCGCAGTCTTCCTGGTTCCCAGGACTTGATAGTGGATGTCACAGGGGGCTTATCTCTGAGTTCTAGGAATAGGTTGATTATGTTTGTTAATGTTTGTGTTTAGTTTGGATTGATTTAGAGTCTCGATCTGTCTACTTCCCCAGTCGAGAAATAACCGGATGTCTCTGAGGCTTGTAAATACCTTTTTGATTTAGCAAGTATTTGATTGGGTTTTCAATACATTCCGTCTAATATTAACCAAATATATGTCTTATTGAATTTATATTATTGATGCTTATTTTATTTATTACAGCAACTTGTCAGGAAAGTGAGTGAAAGCATCAAGCTGAACTGTCAAGTTGTTAAGAATATAATCAATCAGAAATTTCGAAGCAGAATCGCGAAACAAATATTTAGAGCAATTACAATTCACAGCCTCTTGTCATATACTAAGTTTAGTTTTATCAAAAGACGATCTTCGCAATCGTAGGCAAAGATATATATATTTTTGTGATAGGTATTTTTATTTAAAATAGTGGAGCTAGGAGTTTGTCGTTGCAATCTGAATTTTAATTTTTACAAAAAAAAAATAAGCTTTTATAGATATATTATTAGATAGATTTGAATTCTTCTCATCTCTGAAAAAAAGACAGCAAATAAAAATTTGAACTTTGACTATTTTTCTTCATATATATATATATATAGGCCTATATATACATGATTACATTTCAATAAATTAAAAATCATGTACGATTTTTGTTCATTTAAGTAAGAAAATTATCTGAAGGCATATAGCTAAAAATCTTAAAATTTTCATATTTCGTCGTTACCTAAAAGATTTGGAGTGAGATAGGATTTAAGATACTTAACAAAGGATAATATGTTGACAAGAATTTTTTATTATTTTATTTTAGTTTAGAGAATTTGAAAAGGAAACTTTTTTAATTAACAAAATAAATGTTGACAAGAAGCTAGAAATATGCTTATAGGAAAGCTTTCGCCACTTTATTTAATAAGCTCTCCCTCCAGGGTTGGAAACTTTGTCATGGGGAGAGGGCGGCTTTTAGTAGAAATCCCCTTGAAGATGGAGGCTTCGGCCCCTCAGGGAGCAAACGGGGTGGTTTGAAGAGGGGACGGTTGGCTTTGTAATGTCCATCAGCATCTTGTCACGGAGGTTTGGACTGGTCCAGAGCAACAACCCTCCGGAGAACAACAAACAAACTCAATCGCCTACCATTTCCCTAAAGTTATACTTACTTAATTGAAGCCATTTGAAATAAAAACTAATTTATTTTAATATAGTGAGTAGTATGCCAATATTATTTTTATACTATATTTGTTAATAGTTTTGTTGCTCTACAAGTGACCCAGGTTTTCTTGGTTATATATACATAATAAAGAAGGATGTTTTATTTTTATTTTTCACCCTTTTTAAGAACTGGCTTTTGCGCCAGCATTCGGTTTCGATTCGGCAATTATCTTCTTCTTTCTTTATATATATAATTCTTCTGTACGTGTGTATGTGACTGAACTCCTCCTAAACGAATGAACCGATTTTGATGAAATTTTTTGTGTATGTTTGTGAGAATCCCGGACAGGTTTTAATTCACAAATAACAATAAGTTAATGAGTAATTAACCGTTAAAATAAGAAAAAAATAAAAATTAGGAGAAAGGGTTGCCATGGTAACAAAATATAAATATTTACCCATGTTTACGATTTTTTTTATTTATTTACATTTTGAATTCTAAAATATCGGCGTAGATTTTTTGTCTGTGTACCGGGAGAGTCCCGGAAAGGATATGATTCACAAAAAATCTTAAGTTCATTAATAATTAACCGTTAAAATAATCTATATATTATAAAAATGAATTGAGAAAAATGTTTGTATGTACCGGTATGTATATATGTATATGTTTTATAGAAATCCACAATTTTCAATGAAGGCGACAATTGGCTTCGTAATTTGATTATTAATAAAAAATAGACATTAGACAATAAACAATTCACCTCAATAACATTTATTTATTGCAAATATTTCGATATCAATAATGATATCATCCTCAGTGCATACTAAAAATATAGTAAAGTATTATAAAAAATAGTTTTTTCACCTGGACATTTTGTGAGTGAAGTATTAATATTTTTGATTAATAACTATTTTTTGTAATACTTTACTATATTTTTAGTATGCACTGAGGATGATATCATTTTATTGATATCGAAATATTCGAAATAAATAAATGTGATTGAGGTGAATTATTTATTGGCTAATGTCTATTTTTTATTATTGACAAAAAATATATATATATACTTATATATATACAAGTACACTTTTGACCCTGCCTATTATATTATATAAATTGAATTCTAAGATAATTAATTAATGTCTTTAGGCGTGAGGTTGGTGAATTGTCACCGAAACTGTATGCTTGCACAGTAGCATTTTTCCCAAAAATAAGCACTTTTTGAATTTTGAATTCAACCTTATGACTAGGACATTTGATACAGAATTTAACGTTTGTATTATATCTCTCTCTAATTTGCTCAGAGGCCCATATCTTGTGGATGGCGACCACGAGTTGCCCGAGCCAGGACAGGCAGTCGTTCAGTTCTTTAAATGTCTCTCTTCCTTCCTCTTTTCAACAGGCGTCAGACTGTTCGACGGTCTTGCCTGTCCTATTTCCTCCGGTCGTAAAAACTTATGATAGGGTTGGAGGGAAAGAGTGAGGTCCGCCGACCCCGCATCGCGGGACAAGGCGAGGAGAGAAGAAAGAAGAAGATTATATCTCTAATAATAGAATTTCTTCAGTTGAATGGCTGTAGATATTCAATTGAAAAGGGAGCCTTCCTGAGAAACAGCAGCCAGGATAAATAAAAAAACTTTATATATATCTCGTTGTCGACATTTCGGGTGCATGTCGCACTTATCCTCAGGGCACTCTAATAATCTATATACGAGGGCAATTCGGAAATTAACCTCTGTCCAAACCAGCACATAGAAAAAAAAAATTATTTATAAATCAAAGGTAAAACTCCTCTATTTTAAAAATAGTATCCATCATTATTCAAGCACTTGTACTTTTTTACCAATTTACCAATTCCTTCTTCATAAAAGGGACCGTCTATTTTAAATTCATATCGTCAGGGAAATGCTTTCTCCCCCTTCTTCATCGCTGGGAACAGATGATATCAGAAGGAGTTAAGTCCGGGCTGTAGAGAGGATGGTGAAACACATCCCATTTGAATTTGCTCAAAACATCGCCTGTTATTACAAGGCGCGCGTTATCGTGCAAAAGCACAACCCTAGACCTCGGTTGTTCTGGATGCTTCTTTTCAGTTTCATCAACGTGCGACAGTAAACTTTAGTTGTGTTGGGGAAAACATTTCGCTGACGATAAGGAACTTAAAATGCTGTGAAAAATTAGCTTATATCCCTTTTATGAAGAAGGAATTGAGTAAATTGATAAAACGGTACGACAAGTGCTTGAATAATGGTTGGACCCTATTTTAAAAAATAGAGGAGAGTTGTACCTTTGATATATAAATAAATTTTTTTATCTGGTAAATTGATAAAAAAAAATTTATTTTTGTTTTTGATATTTTTCTTTGGCATTGGGAGAGTTGTCCTCCCACTTAAAAACCCCTCAGGATAAACCATTAAAGTGATTCTTAATTACTATTATGCATTTCACCTTCATACTTGTTAAATAAATCTAATATTCAAATACAATTCCTCTACCTTTCAAGACTTAAAATATAAAATATATTTTTTAATCAATT
>JAKCPI010016883.1:0-63450 GCA_023213315.1 Euborellia annulipes | reverse complement strand
CAACTTTTGAAGAAACACTTAAACGTTTACAGCTTGTTTTTGATAAAAATTAGAATGAATAATTTAAGATTGAATCAAGAAAAATGTAAATTTTTCCAGAAAAGAATTAAATATCTCGGATATGTCATTGATGAAAATGGACTTCATAAGACTAAGGAAAAGGTCGAAGCTCTTATCAATTCCAAACCACCAAAGAATATACCAGAGCTAAGAACATTTCTTGGTTTAGCGAATTATTATAACAAATTTATTCCTAATCTTGCGTCGATTTTAAATCCATTGAATAAACTTCTTCAAAAGAATACCACATATATTTGGACAAAACAATGTGAGCAAAGTTTTAAAAAAATTAAGGAGGAAATAATGAGTGATCGTATTTTAACCCATTTTAATCCGGACATTCCACTTGTTCTTTATACTGATGCGTCACCTGTTGGATTAGGGACTGTACTTTCTCATAGGTATACCGATGGAAGTGATAAACCAATTGCATTCGCATCAAGATCATTAACCAGGAGTGAAGAAAGATATAGTCAAATCGATAAGGAAGCTACAGCTATTTACTGGGGTTTGAAAAAGTTTTTCCCATACCTTTACGGACGTAAATTTATTTTGGTCACCGATCATAAACCTTTAATATCAATATTTGACCCTCATCGGACATTACCAACCATTTCTGCAACAAGAATTTTCAACTACGCGCATTTTCTTTCTGGATTTGACTACATTATTGAATTTCGAAGAACGAAAGATCATGCAAATGCAGATTATCTTTCAAGATTTCCAGCTACTTCACTCATCTTGCAAAAGGATATATACGAAAAATTCCAATTAAATCAATTAGAAATATTACCTCTTAATAAGAAAACAATCTGTGACGAAACCTTTAACGATGAACAACTTAAACCCTTATTGGAAGCCTTACAGACTGGAAAATCTTTGGAGAAATTGGGTTTCAAAGATAATGAATTTACTCTTCAAGACGGATGCATTTTTAAAGGAATAAGGGTGGTAATTCCAGCTTCTTTAAGATTAAAAGTTCTTAAAGAGTTACATATTGGACACCTTGGGATGACAAAAATGAAAGCATTGGCGCGATCTCATTGTTATTGGAGGAATATTGATAAAAATATTGAAGAGATGGTCACTACGTGTAAACAATGTTGTCTTAAACAAAATGAACCGTCCAAAGAACTTATACATCCATGGGAAGAGCCTAATGGTCCTTGGCAACGAATTCATATAGATTTCTTTGGGAGGATGAATGGCTTATATTATTTTATAATTGTGGACGCTTTCTCTAAATGGGTTGAAGTTATTACAACTAAAACAACAACTGCAAATTGGTGTATTAAGCAGCTTACTAATCTTTTTGCGACTTTTGGATTTCCTTTGGTAATTGTCTCGGACAACGGACCTCAGTTCACGGCTGAAATATTCAATGATTTTTTTAAAAGAGAAAGGTATTACACATAAAACGTCTGCTCCGTTCCATCCTTCGTCTAATGGCCAGGCAGAAAGATTTGTCCAGACAGTTAAGAAATCTCTTAGAGCGATGGATGAAGAGGAAGGAACTAATGAGACTAAAATCTTTCGACTCTTAATGCAACTCAGGAAGGCTCCAAACTGCAAAGGAAGTTCTCCATATGAAATAATGTTTGGACGTTCCATAAGGACGAATTTAGATTTACTAAATGAAACTCAAGAAAAAGAAAAGTTTAAATCGTGGCCTTTCACTTATGAGGCAATTCCAAATTGGAGATCGTATCCAAGCAAGAAATTACTCCAACAATATGTCCGAAAAATGGTGTTTCGGGAGAGTGATTGGGAAAGAAGGAGAAGTAAATTATAAATTGTTAATGGATAACGGAGTGATTTGGAGACGCCACGTTAACCAAATTATTAAAACAAAATTCGAGGGGGAGAATTGATGTATATATTTATCATAATATTTTGTTCATATATTTATCTATTTAATATTTACGTTTATGTTTTTATATTGAGCTTGGCAACTGGAGAATAAATATATATTATCCTGAATAACTGCTCATTCCTTATTAAATCTATTACAATATAAATACAAATCAAATTTTTATTAATTTTTAAAATTTTACATTCAAAATGAATTTTTTTTTTGAAAAAAAGTATTTTTTTTTTTTAATCTCCCCCTTTGTATCCGCCCTTGAGTCAAGCAACATTTAAAATACACAGAGCCTATGGAAATTTTGAATCAATTGACTTTTTTACTTTTTACTTATGAAATGCAAGTGGTCAAGTTAGAAACTAAGGTGCTATGGGCAACTAAATATATTATGTCACAAAAAAAATCTGGTGTGACGGTGCACAACTTTCTCTTACCGAAAAGCATCACACCAGATTGGTTTACTCGGACATTCAAAGACAGTTGCATCAAGGGATAATCGAGTTTATAGCCCTTTGGCCTATTTATTTTACCCCCCCCTCGCCTCCCCACGCCATGTTTTTGCTCTCTATTATATTAAGATAGGCACCTGGTGGTCTCTCATAAGAGAGAACGAGCAAGTTTTGCAAAGATGCTATGCTAGACTCTATATATCGTATTTAGACACGACATATGGTGGTAAGAGAGAGGAGAGGAAATATTCAAAGTTTTCGATGGGGTTTAATACTGAATAATGTTATTACTTTAACTTTTCAAAAAGAGAGAGAATTTTTTTCTTTCTCTATATTTTGTCTCTGTTACTCCATTAGAGCACTCGTAAACAAGCAATTGTTTTGGAATGAAATCGAATTCCCCGAAAACTCTAATGTTATAGCCAGCCAGCCAGCCAGCCCCTTTGCAACCACCACCAATGGATTTACGTTGGCGCTAAATGGAATTCAATTAGACAATAAATACGCTCTTCCTTAATGAGCAAACTATTGATATTATATGTAAAGAAAAAAAAGAAATCTAAGAGTTAATGGCATGCACGTTATCAGTAATAATAAATAGAGATCAAGAATGGCAAGACATTAACATACAAACAGTGGAGGTATTAAAGGGAAGAAATTGCGCTATTTGAATAAGGGAATGTTCGTAGATTAGAAGGTCAAATGTCTAGGCAATAAAAAAGTTAAAAATCTGGTGTGAGTGGTACCTTCGGTAATCGAAAGTTGTGTACTGTGCTTATCACCCTGTGTCGAGATATATCTAGTTTCCCATAGCACCTTAGTTTCAAACTTGCATTTTAAATGTTGACTGCTTCAAATAAACTATGGTTATTTTTCAAAATTTTAATCTCATATTTGGACATTTTATACACAATAGGGAATCCTAAATAAATACAAAATATTTCATAAGAATTGGAAAAAAAAATTTAAATGCAAAAGTTCCAAAGGGGACCCCCTTTTGAATCGAAATAAACATACAAATCCCCATATGGGGATTTAACATTGGCTCTATGGAAGGAAAAGCCGGAAAATGAATTTGAAAAATCTGAAATACATGGGTAAAGTGTACTTTAAAAAAACTTTCCCGAATAATTTTATCTTTTTAAAGAGCCTCTAAAAAATTGTTGATTTATGAATTTTAATCAAAATCGTTTTATTTAGATGTTTTTTACTTTCTCTTACCTATGTATATATGTAATATATATATAGAGAGAAAGTATTGGATTCATGTCAAAAATTCGATGTCGAGATTTTGATGGATCTTCACGTTTTGAGGTCCCCTGAATCCAAAAAAGTGGTTTTCGCGACATGGTCTGTCTGTGTGTGTGGGTGGGTGGGTGGGTGGGTGTGTGTGTGTTCAATTTTAAGCATGAAGGAATTGAGCTAGGAGGATGAAATTTTATATTTAACTTAAACACCCCCGGGACCGGAAAAAATAAGCTTTTAATCAAAATCGGCCAAAGAGTACTAGTACTTTACTGATGTACTTTTTCAGTTTTTTTCGATTTTCTCAAAATTCGCTCCAACGATTTTTTTTAAAATTCAAAAATCAATTATTTTTTAGATGCTCTTTCAAAATGTATATTCTCATTTTGCCATTGAAATCTTCTGAAGACCACTTTACTCTTGTATTTCATAGGGAAGATAGGAGAAATGGTTGCCATGGTAACAAAATATAAATATTTTCCCATACTTATAAATTTTACATCTGAATTCAAATGTTCCGTACTGTCGGGAACTAAATATATGTCGACACAAAAAATCTGGTGGGACAAGCACAGCACACAACTTTCTCTTACCTTCGGTAACGAAAGTTGTGTACTGTGCTTGTCACACCAGATTTTTTTTATTTAGGGTAGAGCTACTCGGCCATCCCTTACAATACGTATATATAAAATTACAAAATATCAATTTAAAATAAAATCAATAAAAATACAAAAATAAAACAAAATAAAATCAATAAAAATACAAAAATAAAACAAAATTAAAACAATAAAAATACAATAATAAAACAAAATTAAAACAATAAAAATACAAAAATAAAACAAAATTAAAACAATAATAAAGCAATAATAAAACAATATCAAAGCGAAACAAATAATCAAAAGATCAAAATTGGGAGTGGCTGTGGGCTTAGAATTTTATATTGCAGTCATTGAAAAACCTAACTAATTTTTTAACAAATGTAGGGCTGGGATTTTTGAGGATTTTCCGGAAGGTAGGAGGGTCGCGGAAATTGGGGTCTATTTCAATGAGTAGGTTTGAGCGCTGGAAGTTTTATAGGGGACATGCCAGGATTATATGTTCAGGAGTTGCATATACTGGAGAGCAGGTACAGTAGGGTGAAGGGATTATGTTGAATCTATGTAAATGGGCATTGCATATAGTATTTAGAATGATGAGGGAAGAGAGGATGTCAGCCAAAAAAGGAACCTCTATCGAATAAAAATCCCCAATCAGAAGACGTTTCGGGTCTCTTATTTGTTAACATTATTTTTTTTTTTTTCAATTTTATCAATCGTTACATTTCTCGGAGTTATACGGAAGGATGATGTGAATAACGTGTAAATGAGAGAAGGAAAAAAAACGAAACAAAATAATATTGCTTCAACCAATAGAAAAATAATACAGCATCAAAATAAAAATAAAAAAAAAAAAAGATAAAATCATCAAAACAAACAAAAATCTAAATGGAATAGCCTCTAAACAAAACCAAAGATCAAACTAATAAAGCATCAAAACCTCTCACAAAAATCAAAAAAAAAAAACATTCATCAAAGTGCAAACAAAAAACAGAATAAGATAGCATCAAAACAAAAAACAACATATTATAGAATCCATCCCGAAGCAAAACTCAACATTATCAATCATCAAAATACAAACAGAAATCCAAAAAAAAAATAAAATATCATCAAAATCGTTAAAGCGAATTTTTGAGAAAATCGAAAAAATCTGGTGTGACTGGCGCACACCACACAACTTTCTCTTACCTTCGGTAATCGAAAGTTGTGTTCTGTGCTTGTCACACCAGATTTTTTGTGTCGATATATATTTAGTTTCCGCAAATATATTAGAATTTAAGATATAAAATTCATAAACAGGAAAAATATTTATATTTTATTACCATGGCAACCATTTCTCCTATCTTTCCCTATGAAGTACAAGAGTAAAGTGTGCTTCAAACAATTGTGAGAGCAAAATGAGAATATATATTTGAAAGAGCAACTAAAAAAATAATTGATTTATGAATTTTAATCAAAATCGTTAGAGCGAATTTTGAGAAAATCGAAAAAAACTGAAAAAGTACATCAGTAAAGTACTAGTACTCCTTGGCCGGTTTTGATTAAAAGCTTATTTTCACGCTCCCGGGGAGTGTTTAACTTAAATATAACATTTCAGCCTCATAGCTCAATTCCTTCATGCTAGCAGCCATGCTCATCTGTTGTACTTCGTTCAGTTGCACGTATTGCTACTTGCTGGGCAGGGTGTGTTCCGTACAGAAAGCATAAAAACTCTATTAGGACCCCGGTGAAGATTTGGTACCTTTTCATGAGGATGGTCATATATATCTCAGATAGATAATTGAATATGTTAGCTTATCAAAAAAAAGTAAAAATATTGAAGAATGGAAAACATACATACCGTATTCATAATACTTCTTTCGAAGAATCAACCTTAACCCCACTTTTGGGAATATCGTTTCGAGTTCTTTTTCACTGTTTAAAAGAGCATAAAGAATGCTTAGGCTTGTAATCCCATTTTCTGTAGAAAATAAATTCAAAATTAGATAAGAAATTTAGAAAAAGTCACCGCTATATAGATAGCTAATAATTAATGCCGCTAATACAACAGTATTCAGTTGATATGAATTTTTACTTACCATTTAAGGTTTCGCTAATATTTGATAGTCCCCAATCTTCTAGAAGATCATCAAATTCCATCCTATTGTTTGATGAGATTGTGCCTATTATAAATAAGCGAAATGCACAGTTGAGATATAAAATAATAATATATTGATGAAAGCGTTTAGATCATGTAAAAATGGCTGCGCTGGAAGTAATTGCTTTCCGACCATGTTTCAGACTGCTTCAAACTAGTAGAGGAAGGGAGCTGGAAGGGAGGTTTTTTTGTTTTAATTTCACTTTTCTCTGTTAGGGGCGCACTTGTCACTTTTAAATAAATTTGATATCTTAACTATTAATATATTGATACTTGCGAGAAATTTTAGTAAATTTACTATCAAAAATATTGTTTTGGATTAAACCGCAGCTTTTATTTAAAGCAAACTAAATGTATGTTTTATTTTAAGTGACATTTAATTAAATAGAATAAATTACTCAAATAAATTTTTTGATTATATTAAATACTTTAAAATTTTGTCACTATTAATAATATGTCGACGTATATTTATTATAAATAAAATATCTTTAATACAAATATATTTTACTAAAAATGCCCAACTCTTTCAATATATTAATATTAAAGAAATTTTTTTTACTGTGTAGGTAATTTTTTCCCTCTTGGATTTTATCAATATTGACATTTGTCAACATCTCTAATCTCTCGGCAAGGGAGGGGGGATTCATAATTTATTTAAATCATTCATTTTTACTTTCTCTTTCCTCTATATATATGTTAATATATTTATATATAGAGAGAGAAAGTATTGGATTCATGTCAAAAATTCGATTTCGAGATTTTGATAGATCTTCACGTTTTGAGGTCCCCCTGAATCCAAAAAAGTGGTTTTCGCGACATGGTCTGTCTGTCTGTTCTGTGAACAAAATATCTCAAGGACGAAAAGAGCTAGGAGGTTGAAATTTTATATTTAAGTTAGGCACCCCCATGGGACGTGACACGAAGCTTTTGAACAAAATCGGTCAAAGAGTACTAGCACTTTACTGATGCACTTTTTCAGTTTTTTTCGATTTTCTCACAATTCGCTCCAACGATTTTTTTTTTTAATTCAAAAATCAATTATTTTTTAGATTCTCTTTGAAATGTATATTCTCATTTTGTCATTGACATCTTCTGAATACCACTTTACTCTTGTATTCCATAGAAAAGAGGAGAAATTGTTGCCATGGTAACAAAATATAAATATTTTCCTATACTTATAAATTTTACATCTGAATTCAAATGTTCCGTACTGTCGGGAACTAAATATATGGCGACACAAAAATCTGGTGTGACAAGCACAGTACACAACTTTCGATTACCGAAGGTAAGAGAAAGTTGTGTGCGGTGCTCCAGTCACACCAGATTTTTTTATATTAAGTTAATCAGTTTTATTATCTTTCTTTCGATTAGTTGATAAATAAATATTGTAATTAAATATATAAACAAATGAGAAGTACGGTATAGGCAAGGAGCCAATATTACGTACATTATGCTTTAGTTTATTTTATCTAATGTTTTGGCACTATTAAATTGTAATACCTTACAAAAACAAATTCAGGATTCTAATCTGTAACTATAACATCTCACAATTGCTTGTATTCTTCTTCTCTCTATTTTTTTTGACGTTGTAAACGATAGGGGGTTGTTTTTGTATTTCACATTGAAGGTTTCTGCCATTTTGTGCATGTTTAACGTAATGTCTTCTTATTTTAGCTTAACACTACCCCAACCCTTTTTTTATTTTCCTCCCGCTTTGAAGTACAAACCAAAGATTGATAATCGCAGCCTTAATGAATAGAACAATTATGATAATTTAATATTTCAATAATCGATAATTGAAGAGATGCTATAAAAAGCGTTTGAAACTGATATTAGGGAATTTGTAGACATAAAGGAAATGCCTTTTTATCGCTAAAATTTTTTATGAGGTCTTATTATACAAATGTAACAAACGTTCTTCCTCAATCTTATTTTTCACAAGAGGGTTATGTAACTCAATGTGTTTTTCAATGGGCCATTTCAAAGAGATATTCTTCCACCTACACTTACTTGCGGTATACATTAATAGCAACTATCAATTCTCGTTCGTATATCAAAGACTGTCTCAGAGTTTCGAGCTATGATTCATACATAAATAACACCATCTCTCGGTAGTTTTTTTTTCTTTTGCTTACGCAATTCGCACACTATTTATAAAAGACCGCCATGAGAATGAATCATCATCATCATCCAGAGACATCGGCCCCAGAATCCTCGCTGATTAGATACAATTGGACTTTGACGCTTTTCTTAACAATTTCTCAACTCATCTCAATCATTATATATAATCATGGAGGAAAATTGTTACCTCTGACCTCTTTGTTTGTGGAAAAATTTGACCTACTTGCATTCGGCAACATTTAGTTAAGAGTGATTGTGATAGTTATTATTTTAATTCATATGGTAAAATTCAATTCCGTTGTTTAGCTATCTATTTTGAATTTGGAAAAATAGATTCTTAAAATAAATTTTAGATAGATAACTATTTTTACTTTGAACTTTTAATAGATCTGTATCTTCTTTATACAAGTTTTGATTAAATTTCTTCAGAAATCATGGATCTTTAATTTATATTAAATCGGCCTAATATTTATTCTGCTATAACAACCAGATGGACAGAGAATTGCTATTTTTAACTCCTAAAAGAGACAGATACAGCTAAGAGTAGGCTACCAGACGTCCAGATTTCGCCCGAACAGTCCGGATTTTACTAATATGACCTTTTGAAATCCAGCTAACTCTAGGCCAACAAATTATTCACATTTGTAGATTGATTGATTCCACTGGTACTCTCAGTAAAATATTGTATTAATCTTCTAAAAGACCACCCATTTTAAAAAGAAAAAATTCAATTGCTATAGTCAAATTTTTTCATATAAATGATCGTAAGAGAATTTGAATGGCGTCGTAGTTGAAAATATTCACTGTCAAATTTTTATTCTATGATCTGTGGATGATTTGAAATGCTTAATGGTTTAAGATCAAATCTTGGCATAAATATTGCTTTTACCAAACTTGAAATTAGAATATAGACTACCTATTATTGTCCATTATTTTTTATGGGAATTTCCAAAATTTCATATTGATCCAGTAATTAATATATTACCATAATTTTAAAATTTTATAGTCACGAATTAGATGATATATTTAGGTTCAATTCAATCAAAATGTCTATAAAAATATCTTGGAAAATTGACAAACTCTTGTGATTGATTGCTAGTTAATAATTTGACCTATACAGAAACACATGATAGCTATTTGGATAAGACTAAATTTAAACGTATTGAGTAGAGTGTAGTAAGAACAATCCAAAGGTCCATTTCCCAGGTTAACAGATGATATAATACGCATTTAAATCACATCTAGTTGTCCATAATAATATTTTATAGGCACTAAAGACATCTTTATTAAATGAAAACTTTAAATTAATATAATTAGCCTAATAATAGGCAGCCAGCAAGTCAGTAAAGTATTTTTGGTTTATCTAACTATTAGGCGCAAATCTATATATTTTTTTCGTTTCAAATTATAGTGCTGCCGCTTTAGGATTATTCGTGAGGAGAAGGGTATCAGTGAAATGAGGCGGGGAAGTTTGTTGGGTGGCGTGAAAGGAGCTTCTTTTGTAATTCAAAGTTAGTTCATTGATTTAAGAAAATACAATTACAAAACGACGTAATTATTCAATATTTATGGTCACTTTGTCATTTTGTTAAATATAGTTCCTGTTTAATCCATGAAATTATTATTATTTTTTTTTTTTGCATAGAAGTTTTTTTATTCCTATTGTTTCAAAGGATATTATGACAAAGATGTAAATCGTCTTTGATGGGCTCTGATTTTGTTATATAAAACTTGAAAATGTTATTTTATTCAAAAAATTTATGAAAAATTATAATTGCTAACACCTTTTATTTTCAACTAGCTTTTTGTTTCTTTTGTCCTATGATTTCTTTCCCCCTTATGTTCCGCTAATCTCAGGGTTGAGAACATGAATCACTTGGTTCGCATTATTTATTAGAAATAGGGTCATAGGGTCTTGGTGCGTACACCTCAAAATTTTCACGATGGTTACCATTATTAATTTCAGACTCCAAATGTTTTTTAAGTCAATAAAACATAAATAAGTTGGTCTTCAGGGGCCTCCTTACAATGAGCACTAGTTTATTTCTCCATTTTTTAAAACCGCTTGTTGGCAGCCATTTTGAAAATTTTTTTCACAATAGTTACCTGTCCAGATAGTTACCTTTTTGTCCACTTCGTTACTTTTATTTTTTTATCAACTTTTGGGGTACTATCGTGACAATTTTGGTAACTCTCGTAGTCCTGCAAAAATTTACTTTTAACACATTATTTCGGTTTCCACTTTTGTTTTAGGTTAATGCCAACTCAAGCAGAAAAAAAAATACATAGAGTTTTGTTTGTTCGATTAGGACAAAATGTGTAAATTATACCGAAGTGGCAACTGAAAAGAACAGAGCTATTTTATTAACATTTTTAATAACACTAACTTTGGAGAATTAAATAAATAAAAAAGGATTCTCCTACGATCCTTACAGGAGCACTTTTCAAGTTAACTATCTTGAAACCAAAATGTTAAAAAAAAAATTAAAAGATAAAAAAATTCTGTTATAAACACTGAGTGAGCCTTTTTTGAAATGATAAGGACAAAATTAGACATGTGCCCAAGCTGAAGGTCAATAAAAAAATTTGGCCAAAATCGGAGGCAAACGGACATGCGTATTCATTATTCATTACACCTTAATTTTGGATTTTTATTAATAAATAGGTCAAAAATATAAATTAAACTCTTATGATCCCCACTTAACATGACTTATAAAAAGTTTATAATAACTATTTTAAAAAATTTATTTTCCAGGTTCAATATTGATTGAGCTGAATGCCAGGAGGTTTATAAACGCGAAGAAAAAATTAATGGCAGCGGTGGGATTCGAACCCACGCCTCCGAAGAGACTGGTGCCTTAAACCAGCGCCTTAGACCGCTCGGCCACGCTACCGCTTGCGAGCGCTGCGCACCTACCGGCTTTTTCTTGAGTAAGTTGTTGACATGGATTTTTTTTACTTTTTCTTTAAAGATAAAATTAAATAGATAATTATAGAAATAAAATAAAAGTTTTAAGTAGAGATGTTAAAGATGAGAAATAGAAATATAATATTTATAATAACGTAGGCTAATTAAAATACTTTTTTTTTATTCTCTGTTTATTTCGTATATTTAACTTCCTAAATTCGATCCGATTCAGGAAAGTTTCCAGAAAAGAATTTAGGATTTGGTTTGAAATCCGAATTCTCTCAAAGGATCTAAACCTTTAAAATCCTTAAAATAATTTTTTAATTATTATTGACAAAAATTATTTCTTAAAAAAGGTCGAATTGAAGGAATATGATAAAAGGGTCACATCTAAAATTCGATGATCCGATCCAGGATTTAGATCTAGATCTAATTTTTTTTTTTTTTAACATTCACACTTTTTTCTCATTCACACTCACACTCATACACACACATTCACACAGTCTTTTCGGCAACTTAGGCCATATAAGATTTTGACGATAACCGTTGTAATGAATATATCTATTGGGGGTTCAGGCATTTCTATTTTCATGTCAAAAATTTGATGTCGAGATTTTATGGGTATACCTTTTTTGAGGTCCCCTGAGTCCAAAAAAGTGGGTCCCGCAACTTGGTCTGTCTGTGTGTCTGCAAACAAAATATCTCAGGAACGAAAAGAGCTAGGAGGTTGAAATTTTATATTTTAGTTAAGCACCCCCCCCCCGCCCCCCCCCAAGGTGTGAAAATAAGCTTTTGAACAAAATCGGCCAAAAAGTACTAGTACTTTACTGATGTATTTTTTCAGTTTTTTGTGATTTTCTCAAAATTTGCTCCAACGATTTTGATTAAAATTCATAAATAAACTATTTACTTTAAAAAGTATATCAGTGAAATTTTTCGTGAAAATTGTTTGAAGTACACTTTACTGATATGGAACCATTCGTAGCTCAACGCCATCTATGAATCGCGTGGTCTAGAACTTAGGTGCTAAGGGCACCTAAATATAACTTGACACAAAAAATCTGGTGTGACAAGCACAGCACACAACTTTGCCGAAGGGTAAGAGAAAGTTGCGATACTTCTTAAGTATATTTTGCCCATCTTTGAAAATTATTTAGAAAATAAATAAATAATGAAATATAGAGGTCTATTAATAATAGAAATTTGTAGTCCTAACTTTAACCTAATATCCACCCTTTAAAAAAAAAAAAAAGGAAAACCCTTCTGTCTCATGGCTGTCTCATAAAAGAAGGAATATGACACTCAAGCAAATCGAATTGAAACCTGACGTCCTAAATCCAATTTACCGTCAAAGTTTTACATGTTTAATATCCTTGAGTGAAATGGAGCCGTTGCTCTGTAGACGCAAACATCATTTTTGCAATAAAAAAAAAAAAGATAGGGTGGATTAAATAAAAAAACAAAAACAAAAACAATAAGTGTCTCATGTGCCAAAAATAATCGATACCCTACTCCTATTTATAAGCTAGAGGATAAACAGGTGCCAAAAAAGTATCATTTAGATGAACGTTCTTCAAATTTTATATAACAAGATAAAAATCAATGAAAATTTATATTTAGATGGTCAATTTTTAGAAATGAAAAGAAAACGCGATGTTTTTTTATTAAAATACAAGTACTAAAGCCCGCCTTCGGTGGGGGCTACGCCCCCTGGACCCCCTGCTCGCTTTCGGCGAGAAATTTTAAAATTTTAAATTTCTCTCTCTAACTCCACTTCTTGTTACTCTGACCAATCAGCACCCTGACAGGCACATACACATTACACACAGGAAGTCAATGGCTAGCGCTTTATAAATAGTAATGATATTATAAATACACTTATTTTTTCATACCTCACTATTCTGCCATCCATTTTTTATATTTCTTGTAATTATAATTTCTTTATTTTTCTTAAATTAGGGAACTAAAAATAGTTGATGTTTATTTCATCTAGATCCAGATTGGGGCATATGTAGCCAGCCCCTTTAGGGAGTTCTTCAATTAAGAAGACCAATTTTCCCCCCAAATTTTTCCTTTTTCCTTAATTCTCTCGGGAAAAGATCTAGGCTGTTGTTTACATATCATATTTCGAAGAAATTAAACTTTTTGCATTAGGTCTACTAAAAACTGTGTTTCACATGATGCTCCTTGTAGACCATTTCCCAACCTTTTGTGGCCCATCTCCCCTTTCTGGAGGTTGTCTAACACCTATCGCCCCCTTTTCATTTTCATTGTATGCCTAATTTTAATTTGAAAAGTGTAAAGAATGAAGCAGTTTTTTTTTTTAATATATAAAAACAACTAAATCAGTTTTATCTTCCTCTCTTAAATAAAATAGAAAAAAATAAAAAATTAAAAATGTAGGCCTACATTTTTTACAGATTTTTTTTTAAGAACAAAGAATTGAAATAATAAAGATCATTGACCTACATTTAAAAAACAGGAGTAGGCCCTATGTTTTCATTTTTAGATTGAAATTGGGAAAAATAAAGAAAGTTGGCAGTTAAAATTTGAAAAAAATAAATGAAAGTTTTGTTAATGTTTTATTTTACAGAACTAGTTTAATTTTTCTCCCTTTGAATACTCATTGCCGTTATTTGCAAAATTTTTGCAATGCAATTAATATAAAAAATACAGATATTTTATTTGTCAGAAAATCAAAGAAAAACTTTTAGGAAATTCGGACAAATTTTGTACATTTTAATTTAATTTTTTATAACCCCCCCCCCCCCTTATGCTTATTTTTAAATAATTACCTAATCAACTTAAAACACATATAACTAGCTTTTTAAAATATTCTTTCTTCTACAATACATTGTGCGGGAATTGGCGTTTATGGTAAGGCGATCATGTGTACGCCTGATACCTATCTGCTTTAGATTAAATAATAGACTATGAGCAATTACCACTATTTTCTACAAATATTATTTGACTAGTCAACCAATGTTTATTTTGTCTCTCGTTTTATGGCTCCTCTAAAAAACATGGTATTTATGTGCGGTAGCTGTCTGGTTCTTGACCCCACTTCTTGTTTAACATATTATACGAAAAAAAATTCCATTTCTTTTAAGAATAAACAGAAACTCTCCTGAAATCTATAAAATCTCATAAAAAGATTCCGAGCGCCAGATATATTTAGCTAAATGTCAAGGCGAAAACATTAAAATGTTATTTATTTATATCAGAGTTGAGATGAGATGTAGACTTGCACTAGCCAAGCTTCCTACTCATAGTTGAGATTATATCCTTTTTACTTACCTAGACTACTGCTACAAATTTATTATCGACTCATTTGTTTTTATTTTATTTAAATCAGTGGTTCCCAACTTGGGGGCGATTACTAAAATTTAAAAGAACAAATCAAAGAGAAAAGTCTCCTATTTCAGGATGTTCAGTGAAGAAAAGGACAAAATATTGTCATTAAAAATAAAATATTCTGAACGTAATTACAATTTAGAATTGAAACGTCATTTTTGTTTTCATTAAATAAAGATTGACCGAAAAAAGATCCATTTTTGTTATTTTTTTAATAAAAAAAAAATTATTATTAGATTTTTAAAAAACAAAAATTTAATCAATCTTCATCTAATTTTTAATTTAATCTCGTCCGTCCTCAGGAGTAACCCATATGTGTTTTACTAACTACCCATTGTCCTGAGGAAGGACGAGATTTGCGTCTGAAACGTCGGCAATCGAAATTAAAAATTAGATAAAGATTGAATAAATTTTTGTCTGATTTCTTTCCTGGCTGCCATTCTACTCATAATTGAAAAATTTCAACGTTTCAGTCACTATTTTTGCAGCTGTTGTATTTTTTCACTTTGAAAAGAAAACGTTATCTGAGGAACTTTATTGATTCACTTTGAAATAAAGTAAAAGTTTTAATCATGTTTTGTACGAAATGCAGATGCAGATCATAGAATCCATGAATTTGATTCAATTTGAACCATGTAAATTTGTGTATGTACAGCAGGTATACAGTATTTCTGTAAGATGCATAAATTGATTCTTGAGCTAAGAGTGACCGGATAAAACTGCTTTGGTTGTTTTTTATATAGACCTATGGCAATAAAATTGTTTAAAATAATAAAAAAAACTGCTTTAATTAATGACAATGAACTTCAAATTAAAATTAGGCATACAATGAAAATGAACAGGGGGCGATAGGTGGTAGACAACCTCCAAAAAAGATTGGGAACCATTGATTTAAATTGTATTAATTTGATTTGTATTTGTGTTGAATCTTTTTAGAATTTTGTAAAATATATAGTTATTATTATTATTATTATTATTATTTTTAATTTACTTAAGATCTTTTTCGGTATCGAAGGTCATTTAGACCGAGTTTCTCTTTATTTCATTTGGTTGGTAGCCAATTCAATCGAAATAAATTTTTGTCCCATGAGACGGGATGCGAACCCGTGGGCCCTAGCACAGTGGTAGAGTTTCTGCCTCTTGAGCTAGAGGTTATTATTATTTTATAATATCTTAAATATGGAAAAAAAAAATTGTTTCGCTATTTTTGACGTTTAGTTTCGGCATGCCAGTATAATTATTCATTTGGTTGTTATACTGAAGCCAGAATACTTGTTCAGAGAAAAAGGGTTTGAATCCAAATAAAACTTTTTTTATTCTCTTGCCTTTAGAGCTAATTTTATTTAAATAGTAATTAACTAGAAATTTCATTTTAACTTATTATTTATTGAATTACTTTTCTTACCTCTATATATATGTTAATATATATAGAGAGAGAAAGTATTGGTTTCATGTCAAAAATTCGATGTCGAGATTTTGATGGATCTTCACGTTTTGAGGTCCCCTGAATCCAAAAAAGTGGTTTTCGCGACATGGTCTGTCTGTCTGTCTGTGTGTCTGTCTGTGAACAAAATATCTCAAGAACGAAAAGAGCTACGAAGTTGAAATTTTATATTTAAGTTAGACACCCCCATGGGACGTGACACGAAGCTTTTGAACAAAATCGACCAAAAAGTACTAGTACTTTACTGATGCAATTTTTCAGTTTTTTTCGATTTTCTCAAAATTTGCTCCAACGATTTTTTTAAAATTCAAAAATCAATTATTTTTTAGATTCCTTATAAAATGTATATTCTCATTTTGTCATTGAAATCTTCTGAAGACCACTTTACTCTTGTGCTTCATAGGAAAGATAGGAGAAATGGTTGCCATGGTAACAAAATATAAATATTTTCCCATACTTATAAATTTTACATCTTAAAATCCAATGTACCCTACTGTCGGAAACTAAATACATGTCGACACAAAAATCTGGGTGACAGCACAGAACACAACTTTCGATTACCGAAGGTAAGAGAAAGTTGTGTGCTGTGCGCCAGTCACACCAGATTTTTTTATTTGGCTACCGACTTCGGTCATCTTTTTGAAACTTTTCAATTCTACATACACGCCAGGATATTTACACAGAATTGGAAGTCAAGAATCCAAAATCGATAGATTTTATAGCGAAATCAAACATTGAATTCTCCTTTTGGATACCGTTGAGTGGAATAATCATCTTTAAAAAGCCTATCAGTTTTATTATAATTTAGCAATTTTTTTTTTATTTTCGGAGAGCCCCACCCACCTCTTAAATAAGCAATCCATCTCCTCCCTTAAAAAACAATTGGATGGATTAGAAATAAAAGTGATTAATCGAAAAGGGGAGGCAGTTGTATTATCTATCCGTCTCTCGGCTGATCGATTGTCCATCAATTCGAATGTCCATAGTTATGTCATCCCACTTGCTCTCTCTTATGTCAATATTAGATAAGCATTTAGGCTAGGTTGGCATTGGAGGCTCCCTGAATCAAATGGAAGGATGAGACTGCATGCTGAGTAGCTGCCAGTAAATATTGACTAAACGCTGATTGGCCAGATATATTGCGATTTAATAATCATAGAAAAAGTTTTTCTTTATTTTCGAAGCGCCAATATAGCAATTTAAGCTAGGAATAAATTTATTTTAAGGATATTGATTCTATAGCAATCAACCATTTATAATTAAAAAAAGCTATTTTAAAGCGGATAACGCACAACACATAAATGCACTTTTGAAAACTCTTTATAAAAAAAATTCCCGAATTTATTGGGATGGCACGTCCTCTAGGTAATCCTCTCAGGACTTCTAATGGGCTTGTTCGCATTTGCATTTATATATGATCCCTCAACCCTCTTCGCTATTCTCTAGTCTGCTTGCTTGCTTGTTCAATAAGATTTTCTGATATAATTAACTTGCCAGCCATAGAAAACATTATCACCTATATAATTAATGATAAGTGAATTAGAATATATTAATTTTTATTTTATCCTATTATAAATCGGTATCTATTAATACTATCTACTCTAAAATGATTTTCACAACAGGGAAAAATGGAGTGATTATTTGAGTAAAACCACTTTTTTTGGATTCAGGGGACCTCAAAACGTGTATATCCATCAAAATGTGTAAATGGAAGTTTGTGTTTAGTACTATTTTGACTTACTGACCTTTAAGTTTTAAAATATTGACTCCCTAGGTTGTTTAAAAACCTCTATTTCATTCAAAACCTACCAATCAATCGATTTTCCTGGTTTATAATTTTTATTATAAATGGACGATATTATGCATGAAGAAAGCAAGCGCCATTATGATTGAAATTTAGATAATATCGCCATCATGTAGGGAAAAAGATCTGATTCTTTAAATCCAACATTATTATTATTATTATGGACCTAAGGCACTCTAACTGCGACCATTAGTTGATCTTTTGTTCTATCCTTTGTTGTCCAATATCTGTCCTTAGAATGACCCGTCCCTTTTACCAGGGCCAGTATCCAACATTATTGCTCGGTGCACCTTTTTTTGTATAAAACAAGAAAAAAAGTCATTGGCATTGATTTTGTTTACAATTTTGCAAATGAAATCCCCTGGACGATGATATGCACGAAGGAACCAAGCGCCATTAACCTTAATCTGAGATAGTGGGCATTTCATTTGCACACTTGTTATCAAAACCAATGGCAATGACTTTTTTTTCTTGTTTTATACAAAAAAAAATGGACAGACTAATAATGTTGTGATTTAAATAAAAAACTAGATCTTTTTCTTTACAAGAAGGCGGTATTATCTCAATTTCGATGGTGCTTGGTTCCTTCATGCATAACATCGTCCAAATATAGCCTCTACGATTTCAAATTTTTGGCATTTCTCTGATCTCTCTCTCTAATCATGAATGAAATTTTTTATACAAATAATTTAGATTTTTTTTATAAAAAAGCCCATATCACGCGGACATCACACGATTAAAATAAAATTAAAGCCAACTCTTTAATATTATTTTTTATAACGAATTTTAACAAAACTATATACACTTCCTAAAGAATTCAAATTACTTAATCGGACTTTAAAATTTCCATCTAAATGAGAAAAGGTTTTTGTTTCGTCGGTTGACCTCACACATCCATCAGGCCGGTCGGTCCGTTTATCCATCCGTCTACCCGGGTCGTTTTGGTCTGGTTGGCACAACAATACAACAAAAACCACCCCCGTCAAGTTTTCAATCAACTCTGAGAGGGAGCCTCTGGCCTCCCTGCCCTTTGTGCTCTTCTCAAATAAATTCCACACATTTTGTTGCTTTTGTTTCTTGTAATTCATCCGTGAAAAAATTTTCCCCTCGTCAATCTATATTTCCTCAATTTCGATTTTTTTTTTAGACAAAAAAAAAATACCTTTATTAATACAATATCATATAATTATAAATGAATATAAACATCGTTGATATAAAAGAGAGCTCGAATTTTATTTGACGGAGTGTATAGCTGATAATATGTAGATTAAAGGTATCTGGATTTCTCCAATGAGCAAGCAGGTGGTAGTTTTTTTTTTCAATTTATATTTATTAAAGTGCCAGGGCCGTCGTTTTGGTAGTATATAGGACCATCCTCAGGCAAGTCATAATTGATCCTCCAATGGTCATATTGGCAAAAGACATTATCAATTTAATAATCCAATGACCAAATTAGATAGAGTGTATGTACTATGGACAGAGAGTGAGTGAATTTTATAATTAGTGACGTATTCAGGAGAGTTCAGGGGCGGATCCCTTTGAAGGTATTTTTATTGTGAAGATGACTTTTTTAGATTAGCTTTAAATATTTTGTCATTCTTTTGTTGTTCATATCTTGTTATATTATTATTTATAAATTCGCTGTTTATATATGCAGATATGCAAAGGGCATACATATATTACTTGATATATACAAGAGCCTTATATGCAAGTCGATTCAAGTTTAGGATCAGAATCACACTGAAGGGATTTTATTATGGAAATCGACACCAGAGGCTTTTCGGGTTGCCTTGGAAACCTTTCTCTATACATAATATATCCCCCTCCCCCACCCCCAGCCCCTCAACAACAAGTATAAAATCATATTTTCCCTAATGATATCATTTTACCTTGAAAATTTTCAAGAAAAAATTCTCATTTAATCTTTATGAGATATGGAATATATTTGGTTCTAATCAGGGAAAATTTGACAGCGTAGGGTATTTCAAAAGATAGATATCTATGAATTAATATGTAGGGCTTACATATAACATTTAGATGTTTTTTACTTTCTATGTTAATATAAAGAGAGAGAAAGTAATGGATTCATGCCAAAAATTCTATGTGGAGATTTTTCACGTTTTGAGGTCCCCTGAGTCCAATAAACTGGGTCCCGCAAAATGGCCTCTCTGTATGTCTGTCAGTGACCAATATAAAATAAATGAGTTACGATATTTAAATTTTATATTTAAAATTAGTTACCCCTCTGAGACGTGAAAATAAATTTTTGAACAAAACCGGCCAAAAAGTACAAGTACTTTACTGTTGTACTTTTCAGTTTTTTTTTCGATTATCTCAAAAATTAATTAATATTCGAATATATTTGAGGAACTAAATATATATCTACACAAAAAATTTGGTGTGACAATCATAGAACACACTTTCAATTACCAAAAGAAGGAGAAAGTGGTGTGCTGTGCGATCAGTCACACCAGATATTTTTCTTTCGCACCCCAACTCCTTTAATACCTCCATTTTCTCCCTCTCATCAGTAAATATAGAAGCGGGAAATTTCAAAATACAACTTTTGTATTTGATTTGTAATTAACTAAAATAAACCACGATTAATGCCAAAAATATCTTTTAATATTCTTATTCTGATTTCATTAATTGTTTTTCTTTCTGTTTTTGAAAAACTCTGACTACCCTAATGAATCCTTGGTTTGTTTTGAAAGCGTTGTTAGTGCGTCAAGACCATATATCTTGATCTTGTTCTTTGACAAGGCGGTTTTTCTTGTGAAGGCCACATCAGTTTATTTTCACTGCATTTGAATGAATCGATAGCTATATATTATGTTTTCGTTTTCTCTCGTATTTAACTTTTATTTATTTTATTATTATTCCAGTGTTAATATTGATATTAAATCACAAAATAATCCTTCCCACATATTTTATTTTTCGAAATGATTCAAATTGGTCAAAACATTGTCGCAATCGATCTATTTTTCCACCACTTTGTAAATAAAAATTAAATCAATTCGATAAAAAAAATAAAAAATATAGGGTAAGAGAAAGTAAAATTCTCATTTTATGTTGAAAATTTGAAACAAATCGCAAATCCGATTTTTTTTTTTGCAACAACACTAAAATTCAATTCTCTTTAGGGGGGAATTTAATAGTATTAAATAAAGTCCGTAGAGAGAATGTGTTTTGCCGATATTGTTCAAAGGGATTAAGGGCATCAGTAATTGGCTGCCAAACGAAGGGCCCAAGCCACATCACAGAAATATGGCTCTTCTCTCTCTCTTTCGCAAAAGTTATTCTCATTTAAATGATCAAACTTAACAAAGTTTATAATTGATTACTTGCTGACGTTACGAATCTAGTTTTGTGTGGATATGATAAATAAAAAGGGTTTCGTTGATTTATATAGACCCTCGACATAAAATGATAGCTTTGAATGAAAATTTAATATAAAATACTCCAATCACATGAATTAAATCTTTGAGTATCGTTTTAATCGTCTGACCCTCTGCCAAATCTCACTATTTTAAGGTTTTTAAGAGAAATAGGCAAATGGTCATTTTCTGTCTGCCTTTTAAGGTGCGCGTCTCGAAAAGTCGTTACAACACTGAGTTACTCGAGGCGGCAAGAGATGGCGTTAGTTTTCTCCATAGGAATACAAGGGACTTTTTCCATTTCATTCTAGAGCTTCCAGCTAATTAATTAAAGGCAAAAAATTAATTATTCTTTAACACAATGATTACTAATTTAATTATCTACAACTTATAGAGCTCCTTTTTTTTAAAATATCTTTTATTTAATGCGATTAATCTAAAAAAAAAATTTATTTTTTCGAAAATCAAAAAAAGGGCTTCTATAAGTTGTAGATATTTTAAATAGCTTTAATTTAAAAAAAATTTGAGGTCGATAGCTTCAAAATTGTGGCCGCTGGAAACTCCCAAAATTAGCACGCCGAGACGCGCACCTTAAAACATAACATGCAAAAAATGTTTTTTTTCTAAAGAAATGTTTTATTTACATTCTTTTACCTATTTGGCATGAAAAAAGTACAAAATATAATCGATTCTGTTTCATATTTTAATTTCAAGTGATTTAAATGAATTGGATTTTTACTGAAATGAAAATTAATTAAAATACATTTACATTCTGATGAATTGAAAAAGTAAGTTGGCTCTTCCGATGAGCCCTCTTCTTGATAAAGATACTAAAAGAGGAAACCCATTAGCAAAAAGAAATTTTCCTAACGAGATTGCTTGAAAGAATCCATTAAGAGTACAAAAATCTCTCAATTGGTTTAACTTTAAATAATTCATTATTAATCCGATTCCTTTTGAGAATTTTTAAGTGGCTTGACTTTGATGATTCCCTAGATTTAATTTATTCATATAATTAGCCATAATTGGATTTTTAAGCCAGATTAGGATATCTTCGGCAACTTGGAAAACATTTTGGGTCGAATTTGAACCAAAAAAGAGATGAAGGACTCTTTCTACAATCTTACTTCTTCTATCTTGGCCTTATCCCAATGAGGGGTCGGAAAAATCGTTATCATTACTAAAGATCGGACAAAAAAGAACAAAAAAATGAAAATAACCCACACACCACAAAATATTGCCGCAATGTTGCAGAAACATTGCGAATCTTGGCAACATTGCAGCGGCAATATTCCAAACTAGCAATATTGCTGTTTGAGCTGCAATATTGCATCAATGTTGCCGCAATATTATCAACATTGAGCAAGATTGCAATATTTCGTGCTGTGTGGGAAGCATCTCATAAACAACTTTAGCAAAAAAGTCCTACTCATACCAATAGTTGATACAAGGAGGGAGAGGGTAGAGTGAGTTATTACCCCCCCCCCCCCCCAAGATATTTAATAAATAAAAAGCCATTTAATTTATTTATATTAGAACAAAACATAAATCTTAAAGAAAATAATTTTTTGTTGAATTATTTGATAAAATTCTACATAAAGGTACAATACACCAATCTCTTGTTGTCATTTTGGAAGCAGAAGAAGTGATTTTCTGAGCAAAAAGCTGGAAAACAGTGATCATATAGACTGGCATATAGAGAAGAAGCCCCGCCTCCAAATTTCCTACGTCACAGAGCAATGGCGCGCAAATCTGGGCGTTTCAAACGAATCTAAAGTTTAGGCGCTGTGTTCTTATTAAAAAATGGCTTAAAAAAAAAAAATAATAAAAAATAGTTGAGAAGTGGATAGCAGAGTAAATACGTATAACATGGTATTTTTTATTTTCATCTTGTAATTATTAGAGCAAATAAAAAAATTCATGCAAATTGCCCATTTCTTCATGCTTTAAATTGAACACAGACAGATCATGTTGCAAAAATCACTTTTTTGACCCCAAGGGATCTCAAAACGTGTATATCCATTAAAATCTCGACATTTAATTTTTGACATGAAACTGGCATATAGGGAAGTTCCCAAATTTCCTACGTCACAGAGCAATGGCGCGCAAATCTGGGCGTTTCAACCGCATATCTCTATAGTCATCTCTATATACAGTATATTCATATACTGTATAGGCAAAAGTAAAAATTAAACAAGATTTGAAGGAATAAAGTGGCTGTTGTATTTTAACAATAGATAGAAAAAGAGAGTGCAGCCAAGTAATCAGTCTCCATGAAATTAAACTCTCTGTTAAAGAAACAGTTTCGGCTTTAATGAGATAAAACCATCCTCAGTCCGATAGTTGAGAGTGAACTCAAATGACAAAGCATTGAGTCAATAGTGGAGTTGCCATATAGTGTGTATCATTATACATAAATTGTATGTACAAAAATACAATACAATGCTTATCAGTCTTATATACAATGCGGTGTAAAGAAAGTAAAATGATAAAAATTTGTAGATATATTTCTATAAATCGACTCGCACCCCTCACCCCTGGGGTGAAACGAAAAATAAGATTTTTTCCAGTAAATATATTTATTAATATATAGTAGTGAATTTATCCCAGACCATTTTATCAGCATCACCACTTGCCTGAAACCATTTCTTCAAATTCCATCTCCTTATCTGTGGAACCTCCTGTCCTCCGCTCTATTAAGCATCATATCCACAGTATCAGAGGAGATTTATCGGCCCAGCTATTTTCTCTGCCATTTTGCGCTTTTTTCTTTTTATCCAGGGCTTTAACAAGATCATAGAAAAAAGAAGTATCATTCAAACTTTTCTCAATAATAATATCCATTTGAATATAGTTTACTGTGCTTTTTTTACTTTCTCTTACCTATGTATATATGTAACCCAGATAGCACAGTACGTCTTATGTAAGTACATAAGACGCACGTTCAGTCTTATGTACGTACATAAGACGTACTGTGCTATCTGGGAAATATATATATAGAGAGAAAGTATTGGATTCATGTCAAAAATTCGATGTCGAGATTTTGATGGATCTTCACGTTTTGAGGTCCCCTGAATCTAAAAAAGTGGTTTTCGCGACATGGTCTGTCTGTGGGTGGGTGTGTGGGTGGGTGGGTGGGTGGGTGGGTGGGTGTGGGTGGGTGTGGGTGTGTGTTCAATTTTAAGCATGAAGGAATTGAGCTACGAGGTTGAAATTTTATATTTAAGATAAACACCCCCCGGGCCGGAAAAATAAGCTTTTAATCAAAATCGGCCAAAGAGTACTAGTACTTTACTGATGTATTTTTTCAGTTTTATTCGATTTTCTCAAAATTTGCTCCAACGATTTTTTTTTAAATTCAAAAATCAATTAATTTTTAGATTTTCTTTAAAATGTATATTCTTATTTTGCAATTGAAATCTTCTGAAGACCACTTTACTCTTGTTCTTCATAGGAAAGATAGGAGAAATGGTTGCCATGGTAACAAAATATAAATATTTTCCCATACTTATAAATTTTACATCTGAATTCAAATGTTCCGTACTGTCGGGAACTAAATATATGTCGACACAAAAAATCTGGTGTGACAAGCACAGAACACAACTTTCGATTACCGAAGGTAAGAGAAAGTTGTGTGCTGTCGCCAGTCACACCAGATTTTTTTATAAATACGAACAAGTTTTTTTATTCTAACTGAACTGTATATATAGTTAAATAAATTTATTTATCTTTTCGCTTAGAGCGGAAAAGAATGTCAATTTAACGAACTTAAAAAATAATAATATTACAACTTATCCGAAAAAAAATTCGACTTCGATATTTTCATGATTCTCGACGATTTAGGCCTTCCTTAGTCCAAAACAAAACAAAACATTTTTGGAATGTCAGTGAACACGATTACTTAAAAACGCTAACAGCCAGTTCAATGAATTTGGGTATATAGTTCTTACACTAAAATTGTATATTTATACCCTATCAACTTTTGGAATAAATACGAAACCAAAAGTTATAGGTCGACTTTACCAAATAGGTTTTTTCAACAATTTTTTGTTATAAATAAGAAATTATATATAATATTTAAGATATTATATATATCGCGTAGGTAAGCCGCGAAACGGAGATTTATATAATTAGATATTACTTCATGTACCCGATAAAAGATATAAGGGTGTGCCGCCGGGAGTCGAACCACGGATCCACCGATTTGCGCTCAGTGTGCCCTTACCTGTGGTTCGACTCCCGGCGGCACACCCTTATATCTTTTTTCTGGTACATGAAGTAATATCTAATTATATAAATTTTTTGTTATGTTATGATAAATTATACTAATTTAAAAAGTTTTGTTTTTTCGAAAACTGAATAGTTTTTGAGGTAATCAACGAAGAAAAAGACCATTCCTGCTAATTTCGAAAAAAATAAGAAAACAAAGATCCTACCCAGATAGCACAGTACATCTTATGTACGTACATAAGACGCACAATTCGTCTTATGTACGTACATAAGACGCACAATTCGTCTTATGTACGTACATAAGACGCACAATTCGTCTTATGTACGTACATAAGACGTACTGTGCTATCTGGGTAAAGGTGTCAATAAAAAAATGTAAATTTAAACAAATGAAACTTCATACTTACACATTTGTAGAGTAAACGAGAATAACTAGG
This sequence comes from Euborellia annulipes, assembly GCA_023213315.1. Taxonomy (NCBI): domain Eukaryota; kingdom Metazoa; phylum Arthropoda; class Insecta; order Dermaptera; family Anisolabididae; genus Euborellia; species Euborellia annulipes. The sequence goes on along the minus strand of JAKCPI010016883.1, from coordinate 37,424 downwards.
GAGGAAGTCATTCCCGGATTTTTTAAAAATAATTTCTAAATTTTTCTATTGATAATTCAAAATAAAGAACGTTTTTAGCTCCCCCTCCCTTCCCTGGGACAAATGTCAATATTGATAATGTAAAATCCAATTACACCCTGGGCATTGCAAAAAATATATTTAAATCATAAATGGTATAAATAAATATGCCTGGACTCCAATATATAGTATATCGTAATTAATATACAAGTATTGAAATAATTTGAGGATATAGGTTCAAAACTTGCTGATCTAGGTCAAGGGAAATTACATTCGTTTGCAATGATTTTACATCACAATCGGTTTTGATTCGATGCCAATGTGACAGCAATCAAATTGCAAACGAGCCAATAAAAGCGTAATTTAAATGAGTTATGTCTAAATAAAAAATCCTAGAGATCTAGACTTAATACAGTCAGTCCTATTTAAACTTTTGACATATTTAAGTATATATATATACTATATAACGATAATTTTGACATATTTTACTAAATATTATCTTGGAAAACTCTAGTTTTCTAATGACTTACTTTTACTCTTTCTTGCCGATTTTAAATCTCTTAGGGCCGGTTGCTTCATCCTGGGTGAGCTTGTTAGCCCCGACTTTTTTTGTAGTGCAGAAACCCACTTCAGTTTTATTTTTATAGTAAAATATACGATATTTCATCATTTTATTGCTAAAAGAAGTATTCTAGAAGTACATACATATATTTGTTATTTTACCTTATATTCTACTTATTTTATCAATAAAATGATGAAATGTTGTATATTTTATAAAATATGTTATAGGCTAGGGCCCGCTTGCATCAGATCTCGTCGCCATATTTAGCCCTGAGTTAACCTCACTTTTGAGTAATTTCATATAGATATATGGGGAATTGGAGCCAAGGTCCGGGCTAAAGTTAGCCCAGGCCCAAAGGTGGGGCTAAGATTTAGCCCTGGGTTGACACGTACGAACATGTATTATGAACTCAAGCATCCTAACTTCACCAATATAAATGTAAAAAATAATATAGGCCTAAATGCAATATGGAATCTACCGTTTTTTTGTTATTATTCATTTTATGTCAATCAGGATTATACTCGTATATCCAGGATATATTGCAAGTTGTTGAATATTCTAACTTCATCTAAGGCATTGCACATGTCTTGTTAATAAAACTATTTGTTTTCAAATTGAATGCAAATTGATATTAAATATTTATATGAATGTTTTCAGTTGATATTACTTCTTGTTAGGTGAAAATAAAAGGTATATTTCTTTTTGAAATTATCTTTATTTGAGCCACACAGCTGGCAATTTGTCAAAATAGTTGTGAAGATTGGAACAATTGACTAATTGTTATGTGAAAACATAAATCTTGTTTATTTTTTTGAAAATTTTCAAATTTTAGCAAAAAAAAATTAAATTCTTATATTTAAATGCATATTAATAATATTTATTTAAATTATGGGTGATAATATCAATTTTTATTTTTAATAATTTTTATAAGATGCCTTAATGGAGTTGCAAACTTGACAAACAGAACATGATTTGTTCCCCCGGAAGAGGGTTTCTGCATTACAAAAAAAAGCCATTTAGCCCGGGGCTAACAAACTCACCCAGGATGAAGCAACCGGCCCTTAGAAGTTTATGCGACAACTAAGTTGCAAAATCCTCCCTCTTAAACGCAGCTCATCATATACACTCTGGGAATATGGACTTTGAGATGTTTCTGTTCTGAAAGTAAAATAATTTTTACTAATTATTAAAAATTATATATTCTTTAATTAAAAAAAAAAAAGAAAAAGTTCTTTTTTTTTTACACATGAACAAACTTAAAAAAGTAACTTTATATTTCTTCTTTAATAAAATCAATAAAATAATTAATTCAAACTTCATACAAAGTTCTTAAAAAAAAAAAAAAAAAAAACTTGAAATTGTAAAAAAAAAAAAATATTAAACTTTTATAATTGGACTTCTATTTCCTTTTTAATAAAATTTAAAACTTTTTTTCTAGTGATATCTAAAATAAATAAATATTTCTTCAACTATTAATTAAGAGAAATAGTATCTAAACTTTTAAATCTAACTCGTTTTACGGTATTTCTTTAAATTAAGATACCGTAAATTTTAAAAAGCTTTTTCAAAAAATGATTATTAAAAATAAATTATCATGGGCGTAGCCAGGGGGAGGCAGGAGGGCAGGAGGGGGACATTGCCCCCCTGGCTTGTCCTAAAAATTAAAATATATATATATATATATATATATATATATATATATATATATTATAAAAAATTTCCCATTGGGAATTTTTTTTAACGCCACAATCCACTACATTAATTTAATTTTTTTTTATCTATATAAATAATTAATAATCTATGTATATATTAATTTCAAACCCCCTCTCTTGCCCTAACGAGGGGTTGCCCCCCCCCCCCTAACAAGATGTCTGGCTACGCCCATGGAAATTATTTCAACTTACGAAGATTTTTTGAGTACGCTAATTGATTGGCCAATCCATCAAGTTATTATAACTCCTCATACGTATATATATAATGTCTTGATTATTAAACAGCACTTTGAATTAATTACTATTATTATTATTATAATAAAATCTGTGATATTAATGTCTAGTGGGAAATTATAGGCCTATGTATATTCAAATATCATTTCAACTTTGATATGCGTGTGGGTCTTTTCCACTTTGAATAATAAATAATTCTCTCTTTATCTCGTCGTGTATTTAATTAAATGAAAAGGCAAACTCTCTAATTTCAAAGGATTCTCATATATCACACGACAAATCTCAAAAGAACTTTTTTTAGTCACCTTTTGTTAAATATATCCACATGTCAAACCATGAAATTATAAAAATATTTACATTATTTTACACAAAGTGGAATAGCGTAGTTCATCAAGGCAGTCTCAATTTAATTAACATTTACAGACAGACTTTTCAGTTGCCTCTGTTCTAGGACAGGGGAAATCAACCTTTTCATGCCACGTGTGCATCTCTATTGGTAGTAAAATTTTCTTAGGTACACCCACCTATTCTACAGTATTGGTGATTTATAAAGTAGGAATCCTTGTTTATCATGTGTACACAGTTAGCTGTGAGACGTTAAAATATACCCTCTCTCAACCCTCGAAAAACAAGAGAGTTTTTTTGAAAACTTAATAAAAAGGTTTTTGAATAATTTTTACTTTCTCTTATCCACATATAGTCAGGGTGCCCAGGCCCATTTTTACAAGTTATAACTATCAAGCTAATTTCCCGTGGAGTAGCTTTATTTTGATTTGACGACCAATTTTTCCTCTTACAAGAATTCTTGATTGTGGTAGCTACCAGGAGTAGCATAATATTTCAATTTGACGATTCTCAAAAATTTATTATTATTTATGGGTTTTTTTTCCCACTTCCAATATGATCATAATTTCCCACTAGACATTAATATCCCAGATTTTATAATAATAATAATAATAATAATAGTAATTAATTCAAAGTCCTGTTTAATAATCAAGACATTATTTAGATGAGGAGTTATAATAATTTTAAGGATCGGCCAATCAATTAGCGTACTCAAAAAATCTTCGTAAGTTGAAATAATTTATTTTTAATTTGAAAAACCTTTTTAAAATTTACGGTGTTTTAATTTACAGAAATACCGTAAAACGAGTTCGATTTAAAAGTTTAGATACTATTTCTCTTAATTAATAGTTGAAGAAATTTTTAAATATCATTAGAAAAAAGTTTTCAATTTTATTAAAAAGGAAATAGAAGTTAAATTATAAAAGTTTAATATTTGTGTTCAAAATAAAACTGCTCACGGAAAATTAGCTTGATAGTAATAACTTAAACGTAAAAATGGGCCTGGGCTCCCTGACTAATATATGTATAGGCCTATAAAAATTCCATGTCGAGAATTTGATGGATATCCACGTTTGAGGTCCTCCTTTGTTTTTAAAAAGTCGATTATTTAAAATATTAATAATAGAAAGTATCTTTCCTATCGAACAAATTCCTGGCGCCCACCAAAAAATCCACTATTTTTAAGATACTATTATTTTTTCCCTTCTTAAAAAGTTTAAGTATAGTCGATGCGACTATTAACAGCCAGGAGGAGACATGTTCCTTGAGTTTAGGCAACCAAAACACTTAGCTGTCTGAAGTGTCGTCTAAAAAGTTTCTATTTCCCTATTCCTCTATTAAAAAAAAAAAATAGATTTATTTTACAAAGTTGTAGTTCTGCGATTTGGGTGTTTAAATTGAAGATTCACGTCCCCTCTGCCGGTTAATAGTATTATAGAGCTTTTCCGGCTGATGTTTTTTTTATTATTTATTTATTTAATTTACAAATGGTATCCAGCAATACAAGCTTTTAATGCCTCATACATGTTTTTAAATAAACAACTGATTTTCAAAACTTTTTCTTATTATTTATTTATTCTCTTCCGTTACGTATGTATATTAATTAGTAAATATTCAATTATGATTTCCCGCGGGCGTATTAAAATAAAATAAATTGAGAGCAAACGAAAAATAAATTTATTTTAATATATTTTAATTATAAGAGGTTTTTCTCAGACTACAAAAATTCTAGGTGGTCTTGAATATTTAATTTCTAAATTATTAGAATGAATTAAGTCAAAAGTGCTGAGGCGATAAATTTATTCGACCTTTCGGCATACAGCCATCTTCAGAGCACTAAAAAATAACGAGATATATATACACATATATACAATAATTATAAAAGAATTCTAAAAAATACCTTTGAATAATTTACACCAAAAACAAAAAAAGAGGAGATAAAATTGAAAAATTTAAAAAAATGAATATCTAATAAAAACTTGAATCAATTCCAAATAAATAAAAAGCATAAATAAAAATGAAAATAAAAAATAAAAAATAAAAAATAATAATATTATCAAAAAAATGTTTTCAAAAACGGGAGACTATTAACTCATATATATAAATATATATATATCTTCATACAAGTTTTTTAGCAACTCTTTACATGTTATTAAAAAAAAAAAAAAAAAAAAAAAAAAAATTATTCACAGTCTATTAATAATATTCAAATAACAAATTGATGAAAGTTCACTCTCACACTTATAGTTGACAGCATTGTTGAGGTTTTTAATAATAAATAAGGATTCTTTGAACTTCCTTCTGTTTTGCTCGTTCTCATTAGCCATTATACAAGGATCTTCAAAATTCCATTTATGTCTTTCATCAATATAATGTTGTGACAATGCACTAACAGGTTCTAATTTAATGCACGAATTAACGTGTTCTTTTATTCTTATTTTAAGTTTACGACCTGTTTCCCCAAAATAATATAAATTTCTTCCATTATTCTTGCATGTCTCACATTGTATACGATAAATAACACCGTTTTTTTCGAAAATACCAATTCTTGATTTATTATTGAAGAAGGATCGAATAGGTTTTTCAAATCTAAATGCAAGATTTATTTTATGAATTTTGAATATCTTATTAACCATAAATGATACACCATTAATATAAGGTAAGGAACCATGGTAAGTAAATGCACGATCATCTTGATTTCTTTTAATAACATGTTGAGTATTCAAGTTAGAATTTTCTTTTAGTCTTGCCCGTTGAAATTGTAAAATTACATCATTAACAAATTTAGGAGGATAATCATTATTAAATAATTTGTTTTTCAGCTTGTTAATATTTTCTTCTATAAACTCCGAGTGACATATCATATAAATTCTATTCATATAATTTTTAATAATGTTTCTTTTTTGTGATAATGTGTTTAATGAATAAAAATTCATAATTCTGTCACTTTTCATTGGTTTTTGAAATATGTTGGTTCTAACACTTCCGTCATTAAGTACAATAATTAAAATATCAAGAAAACTAATAATGTTATTCTTAGTGAATTCTATAGTAAATTTTATATTTGAATGATAACAATTTAATTCATCATACATTGTTTTAATCTTATCTTCTTCTAAGATTATTATACTGTCATCAACATAAAACATGACTAAAGATGGATTATATTTTTTAATGATCTCATCGTAAAAATGGGAAATTAAAATATCTCCCAGCACAGAACTCAAACAATTACCCATAGGAGATCCGTCTTTTTGAATGTAATATTCACCTTTAAATTCAAAAATATTGTTCTTCAAACACAAATTATATAAATCTAAAAATTTTTCTAAAGAAATATCAGTCACTTGCTTTAAAATTTCCCATTTTTCTTTTATTACTTTAAGAATGATCTCATTTGGTATAGATGGAAATAAATTGATGACATCTAAAGAAAATATTTTTTTATTGTTATCTAATACGATATGCTTCAATTTTTCAATAGCTTCAAATGAATTTCTAACATGAAATTCACTAATAGAGATTCTCTTGAGTATGTTGGCTAAAAACTTGCTAAGTTTACAATTGGGAGTGTTCATTCCAGTTATAATAGGTCTTAATGTGAAAATATCTTTATGGTCCTTGAATGTACCGTAAATCTGTCCTGCAACAGTATTTTTGGCAAGTAAATTGTTGCAAATGTGATTATCTAACATTTTATGTAAATTCAATTGTTTAAGTTGTTTATTAATTTTGTTTTCAATGTTTAGAACAGGATTCTTAATTTTAGATATATCTATTTTTGCATATTTACTCTCATCATCTATTATATGTCTAATAGCATCATTATATTTGTCAGTATCTAAAACAATTGACAAATTTGTTTTATCACTCCTAACAATTGTAATTTCTGGATGATCATTTTTATATTTATGTGAATTAACAATGTCTCTACGAATTTGTGAGTAAATTCTTGAACTATTTCCATTATTGTAATTCTTGATCATAAAATTATTAATAATATTAACAATTTTATTTCTAATAACTTTTCTATTATTGATATCATTGACTTTCTTTAAATGAAATTCAACTTCAGACAGCATATCTATGAGACTAATCTTTCTATTAAAATCAAAACCAAAATTAGGTCCTAAATTCAATATTCTTTTAAAATATTCTGGAATGTCATGATTTGAATAGTTTTTTAAAAATTTAAAATCAGAGGACATATATTTCTGATAAATTTTATATGTATCAGATTCAATAATAAGATGCTTCAATTTTCTATTCATAATTTTCCTAGTATATGCAAAATTTTTATTGTAAATTATTTCAATTTTTTTATTATATTCATAAAAAGAAACGTTATCAATAATTCTTAATAATTTCCTCCATAAACTATTAATTGCATTTTTAATCCATGATAAGCTGGTATAAGCATTTTTAATTTCAATTCTTATAATATTATTAAAATAGTTGCGCATAATCATCTTAATTTTCATTTCATCAAATGATGTTTATATTTTTTTTTTTTTTTTATTTTATTTTCTAATATCATAACTTTTCCCCACATCACAAGACCAACAACAAAACATTTTACATTAACACACAAACAAAAATAAAAAAAATCAAAATTAAAATTTTTTTTTATATTATATTTTTAGAGGAAGAAAGGAGTGGAGGAGGAGAGAAAAAGGAAAAGAAAAACTCAAATAATATTTTTTTTACTAATTCCTAATAATTCACTTCCATAAACAATAATCAAAATTTCCCACCAATAATAAACAAATATAACATTTTAATTCAATTCTAATATAATAATAAAAAAATTAGAAAAACCCTCTTAATTTTCATTTCATCAAATGATGAAATGAAAATTAAGATGATTATGCGCAACTATTTTAATAATATTATAAGAATTGAAATTAAAAATGCTTATACCAGCTTATCATGGATTAAAAATGCAATTAATAGTTTATGGAGGAAATTATTAAGAATTATTGATAACGTTTCTTTTTATGAATATAATAAAAAAATTGAAATAATTTACAATAAAAATTTTGCATATACTAGGAAAATTATGAATAGAAAATTGAAGCATCTTATTATTGAATCTGATACATATAAAATTTATCAGAAATATATGTCCTCTGATTTTAAATTTTTAAAAAACTATTCAAATCATGACATTCCAGAATATTTTAAAAGAATATTGAATTTAGGACCTAATTTTGGTTTTGATTTTAATAGAAAGATTAGTCTCATAGATATGCTGTCTGAAGTTGAATTTCATTTAAAGAAAGTCAATGATATCAATAATAGAAAAGTTATTAGAAATAAAATTGTTAATATTATTAATAATTTTATGATCAAGAATTACAATAATGGAAATAGTTCAAGAATTTACTCACAAATTCGTAGAGACATTGTTAATTCACATAAATATAAAAATGATCATCCAGAAATTACAATTGTTAGGAGTGATAAAACAAATTTGTCAATTGTTTTAGATACTGACAAATATAATGATGCTATTAGACATATAATAGATGATGAGAGTAAATATGCAAAAATAGATATATCTAAAATTAAGAATCCTGTTCTAAACATTGAAAACAAAATTAATAAACAACTTAAACAATTGAATTTACATAAAATGTTAGATAATCACATTTGCAACAATTTACTTGCCAAAAATACTGTTGCAGGACAGATTTACGGTACATTCAAGGACCATAAAGATATTTTCACATTAAGACCTATTATAACTGGAATGAACACTCCCAATTGTAAACTTAGCAAGTTTTTAGCCAACATACTCAAGAGAATCTCTATTAGTGAATTTCATGTTAGAAATTCATTTGAAGCTATTGAAAAATTGAAGCATATCGTATTAGATAACAATAAAAAAATATTTTCTTTAGATGTCATCAATTTATTTCCATCTATACCAAATGAGATCATTCTTAAAGTAATAAAAGAAAAATGGGAAATTTTAAAGCAAGTGACTGATATTTCTTTAGAAAAATTTTTAGATTTATATAATTTGTGTTTGAAGAACAATATTTTTGAATTTAAAGGTGAATATTACATTCAAAAAGACGGATCTCCTATGGGTAATTGTTTGAGTTCTGTGCTGGGAGATATTTTAATTTCCCATTTTTACGATGAGATCATTAAAAAATATAATCCATCTTTAGTCATGTTTTATGTTGATGACAGTATAATAATCTTAGAAGAAGATAAGATTAAAACAATGTATGATGAATTAAATTGTTATCATTCAAATATAAAATTTACTATAGAATTCACTAAGAATAACATTATTAGTTTTCTTGATATTTTAATTATTGTACTTAATGACGGAAGTGTTAGAACCAACATATTTCAAAAACCAATGAAAAGTGACAGAATTATGAATTTTTATTCATTAAACACATTATCACAAAAAAGAAACATTATTAAAAATTATATGAATAGAATTTATATGATATGTCACTCGGAGTTTATAGAAGAAAATATTAACAAGCTGAAAAACAAATTATTTAATAATGATTATCCTCCTAAATTTGTTAATGATGTAATTTTACAATTTCAACGGGCAAGACTAAAAGAAAATTCTAACTTGAATACTCAACATGTTATTAAAAGAAATCAAGATGATCGTGCATTTACTTACCATGGTTCCTTACCTTATATTAATGGTGTATCATTTATGGTTAATAAGATATTCAAAATTCATAAAATAAATCTTGCATTTAGATTTGAAAAACCTATTCGATCCTTCTTCAATAATAAATCAAGAATTGGTATTTTCGAAAAAAACGGTGTTATTTATCGTATACAATGTGAGACATGCAAGAATAATGGAAGAAATTTATATTATTTTGGGGAAACAGGTCGTAAACTTAAAATAAGAATAAAAGAACACGTTAATTCGTGCATTAAATTAGAACCTGTTAGTGCATTGTCACAACATTATATTGATGAAAGACATAAATGGAATTTTGAAGATCCTTGTATAATGGCTAATGAGAACGAGCAAAACAGAAGGAAGTTCAAAGAATCCTTATTTATTATTAAAAACCTCAACAATGCTGTCAACTATAAGTGTGAGAGTGAACTTTCATCAATTTGTTATTTGAATATTATTAATAGACTGTGAATAATTTTTTTTTTTTTTTTTTTTTTTTTTTTAATAACATGTAAAGAGTTGCTAAAAAACTTGTATGAAGATATATATATATTTATATATATGAGTTAATAGTCTCCCGTTTTTGAAAACATTTTTTTGATAATATTATTATTTTTTATTTTTTATTTTTTATTTTCATTTTTATTTATGCTTTTTATTTATTTGGAATTGATTCAAGTTTTTATTAGATATTCATTTTTTTAAATTTTTCAATTTTATCTCCTCTTTTTTTGTTTTTGGTGTAAATTATTCAAAGGTATTTTTTAGAATTCTTTTATAATTATTGTATATATGTGTATATATATCTCGTTATTTTTTAGTGCTCTGAAGATGGCTGTATGCCGAAAGGTCGAATAAATTTATCGCCTCAGCACTTTTGACTTAATTCATTCTAATAATTTAGAAATTAAATATTCAAGACCACCTAGAATTTTTGTAGTCTGAGAAAAACCTCTTATAATTAAAATATATTAATATTACCAGACCACACCATCGTTAAGAATAAATTTATTTTGTTCTCATCTCATTTACAAAATTTATTATTTAAATGAAAGTATACTTATCAGCAAAAAATTATTTTCTGTTTCTATTAAAACGATGAACTATTAAATACAAAAGAACTTTCATTGTAGACAAAACTTTTCAAAGGGCCTGGGATCCTGGTTTCGACCTGATATTGCAAAAAAAAAAAAAAAAAAATTGAAAAAAATAGAGCAAATTAAGTATAGGTGTATGCCACTGTTCCTGAAAGACTGGAGATCCTGGGTTCTTCCTGATATTGCAAAAAGATACAAAAAATAGAACAAATTAATTATAGGTGTATGCCACTGTTCCTGAAAGATGGAGATCTTGGGTTCGTACTGGTATTGCAAAAAAAATAAAAATAAAAATAGTACAAATTAAATATAGGTGTATGCCACTGTTCTTGAAAGACTGGAGATCCTGGGTTTGTCTTGATATTGCAAACAAAAAAAATAGAACAAATTAAGTATACTTAGGTGTATGCCACTGTTCCTGAAAGACTGGAGATGCAGGGTTCTTCCTGATATTGCAAAAGAAAAAATAAAACAAATTAATTATATGTGTATGCCACTGTTCTTGAAAGACTGGAGATCTGGGTTCTACCTGACATTGCAAAAAAAAAAAAAATAGAAAAAATAGAACAAATTAAATATACGTGTATGCCACTGTTCCTGAAAGACTGGGGATCCTGGGTTCGTCTTGATATTGCAAACAAAAAAAAAAAAAAATAGAAAAAATAGAACAAATTAAGTTTAGGTGTATGCCACTATTTCTGAAAGACTGGAGATCCTGGGTTCGTCCTGATATTGCAAAAAAATAAAAAAAAAAAAATAGAACAGATTAATTATAGTTATTTAGCAAAATAGATTTAAAAGAATTAAATTTTAATCCTCGAAATATTTATTAAACTAAAAGAACATTATAAATTTTCCAAAAGAGCAAGAGCTGGTTTAATAACATCATTCATTCTGTTAATGAAATCTGTGAGAAGAAGAGAAGGAGGAGGAGGTGGAGGAGTTTTTATTAATTAATTGCTTATTTCCTTGGAAGCTAAGCCTAACCCTTAATAGTTATTAAATGTGCACTTGAAGGATGATTATAGTAAGCTCTCGCTCTCTCTCACTCTTTCCTTCGACCTTATAAATCTCACTAGTCTTCTTCTAGTTCTTTTACTCACTCTATTTATACGAGAGTAATAAACCCTTTGCCTAAAATTAGGATTAGCACTCGGTCGAGTCTCAACTTAAGTGGAAAACTCAACTGGCATATAAACAACCGTCAAACTGCAAAACAGTTGAGGTGGGGGTGAAATACGAATCCTTGTTCTTTCTTTGTTTGAAATTACCAAAGTGTTTGTTTGCCTTTTGGCGTCAATGATATTTGACTTTGAGCTTGAATTATTAATGGCTAAAATATTATTTTCTAATGAAAAGAAACTTAAGAAAATCTTTTATAGATTCAGAAGAACGATATTATTGATCTTGTTGACTTAAATACACAGACAAATTATTATATGTAAATAAATCAAGATGCCAGGAATGAATCACAAAATATACAAAAGAAAGATAAATTTCGGGTTAACGAGTTAGCAAGTTTCTTTTTTGCATTTTTCAATTATATAATAACGTAAATCCAAATAATTGCAATCAAAAATTTCATTCTTCATTTATTTATCCTTATTTTAGTAATAAATAATAATAATTATTGTCCGAATAAAGAACTCGTTAAAATTTTAAAAAATTTTAGTTTTTTTTATTTCATTTTTTTTACGTCTTACGATACACATTATTTAAATATACGATTTATGCGAGTGTCCAGGCATATTTATTTATACCATTTAGTATCCAAATAAATTAAATAAATATTCATTGGAGTGGTTGGGAACCGAACCCGCGCTTCTTGGCTTTAAGATTATTATTATTGACATTTGTCAAAAACTTTACCCTCTCGGCAACTGAAGGGGGTGGGGGATTTTATTATTTTTTCTCAAAATATTTAAATTATATTCAAAATATAAATGAATCATTTATTTGAGAAACCCTATAAGACACAGTCCAGCAACTTTTGGGAAATTGAGAAAAACTGAATAAAAGTTGGTAATGACAAATAATGGATATTTTTCCAGTCTGATTCGTTTTTACTACATTAAATACAGTCTCAATATTCTTCATTACCCTGGATCACGTATACATGAATTTATATTGAATTTTAAATTTCGTTGACTTATGGGGTTTCTCAAATAAACATAAAATGGTGCGATAAAACAAACTACTTTTGTTAAATATGGTATAATTGGATGCCAAGTGCATGAATTCTTTTAAAATAAATGATATAAAAGTACTTGGGAGCCAACAGTAAAACATATATCTATATATATAATATAAAAATGTTTGAAAGAGGTAAGAAAACAAGAAATTACATTAGCTGCATTTCCTTCTTGTTTTCTTACCTCTTTCAACATCTACTCTACAGCCATACATCCCCTTGTTACAATATAAAAATTTGAATAAAATTAGTAGTTATTGGCAGTTCTTGAACGTCATCATTTTTTGTTGTCGGCCAATTTAAAATGTAGATGTAGAATTCCTTTATGTCTTCTGGGATGTAGTAACACACTGACTTATAGGGTTTATATTTAAATTAAACAAAATAATATTAGGTAAAATATCCCAGCATCCCTATGCTGTTCAGATCAAGACTAACAGAACTAGTCAATTCCAATCTTCCTTTGTCACCATGACCTCCCGTGATTGGAACAAGCTCCCTGCGTCTATCTTCCTCAAAACCTACAATCTTCAGACTTTCAAGTCTAATATCAACAGGCATCTTCTCAGTTCCCGCAGTTGAGTTCCACTTTTATGCTTCTCCTTTTGTTTTTATTTTCTTCCTGGCTGCATATGACAACTGGTCATTATAGGTCTTCGGACCTTATGCACCCATTCCAAAAGAAAAAAAAAAAGAAAGATATTAAAAAATTGTTGAAGGTTATTTTAGTAAACGGTATTGATCCTGTTTCATCTTATATAATAATTAATATGAGAGAATATGAAGGACATGAAAATGAAAACGCTAAGAGAAATTAGAACTCAAGTGCTAATCTTCAGGTACATCTAAACTTTAATTAGAATATTTATCAGGTACTAATCATTACTAATCAAATTTTGTCTGATATTTTAAAGAAATCGCGAATCTTTCTTTCTCTTCCCTCCATTATTGCAGTTGAAATTAAAATATTATATTTTTACCAGAGCCAGAATGAGGGTCCAAATAAAATTTATTTACTTATTTAGTTGAGAATTTCTCTTTTATAAAATAAATTGGTTTTGTTTATAATTTCTTTCCCCATTTTTTCTTTGCATTTATTTCCCTTCTGAGCCCCAACTACGCCGCTTACAGATTGGTTGAGGACATAACTTCAAATGAATGAAATAATAACTCTTATTTTATTTACTTGTCAAAGAAAATAATACAAAGATATTGTGCCAAGAATTATATATAATTAGAGCTTCTATAAAAGAGGGGACAAATATTCTCTCTTAATATAAAAAAGATTTAAAACATATATTCATTACGGAAATAAATACAAAATCAAGATATCTTTTGACCTTAAATTCTTTATTAACATCATGTCTACTAAAAGTCACCCATCATTGGGGCAAAATTGTCAAAGATGAAATAAATTTTTTAACAATCGTTCGTTGACAAGGTGTGAATAAAAAATTTTTGCCAAAAAAGTCTTGGTTTTGTCGTCATTTTCTAAATCTACGGCCGTCCCCAACATTTTCTCTAAAATATTTTAACTTTCTTTTTATAATTTTTCCTAAAATCTATTGTTTAAATATAAAAGTCACTTTATTAGTCACATTTTCAAAAAAACTCAAGACCCAGAGATTATTATTAGAATGGAAGACGGGTTTTGCCTTTATTTATTCAATACAAAATAACCTCTCAAGATTGACCAATCACAGCGAATAAGTTATCAAATAAAAATTCCATCAATTTGACAGAATAATCAATTTCAAAATAAGTTAGGAAACTTCTTGAAGAAAATAATCGTTATAAATAATCGCATTAATAAAAAATAAAAAACTTTATTGCGAGAAATAATGAATAAATGAATAATAAATTTATTTTAAAAATCTCTCATTGATGGCGATTTTTTTTCGACATCATTTACATATGAAAATAAATACATACAAATACAACAAAAATCTGGTGTGACTGTGGCAAAGCACACAACTTTCTCTTACTGTGCTTGTCACACCAGATGTTTTGTGTTGACATATATTTAGTTTCCGCCGATATATTAGAATTAAAGATGTAAAATTTTTTTTTTTTTTTAATAAAAAAAAACACACTTTTTTCTCATTCACTCTCACATTCACACAGTCTTTTCGGCAACTTAGGCCATTTAAGACTTTTACGATAACCGTTATTTAATAATATATATTAATTTGGGGTCCAGGCATTCTTATTTAAGCCATTTGGTATCCAAATGGCTAGATGTAAAATTTATAAGCATGGGGAAATATTTATATTTTGCTACCATGGCAACCATTTAGCCTATCTTTCCTATGAAGTACAAGAGTAAAGTACTCTTCAGAAAATTTCAATGGCAAAACGAGAATATACATTTTAAAAAGCATCTAATAAATAATTGATTTATGTTTAAGGTGCGCGTCTCGAAAAGTCGTTACAACACTGAGTTACTCTAGGCGGCAAGAGATGGCGTTAGTTTTCTCCATAGGAATACATGGGATAAATTCCATTTCATTCTAGAGCTTCCAGCTAATTAATTAAAGGCAAAAAATTCATTATTCTTTAACACAATGATTACTAATTTAATTATATACAACTTATAGAGCTCCTTTTTTAAAAATATCTTTTATTTAATGCGATTAATCTAAAAAAAATAATTTATTTTTTCGAAAATCAAAAAAAGGGCTTCTATAAGTTGTAGATATTTGAAATAGCTTTAATTTAAAAAAAATTTGAGGTCGATAGCTTCAAAATTGTGGCCGCTGGAAACTCCCAAAATTAGCACGCCGAGACGCGCACCTTAATTTAAATAAATTAAGAAAAAATTTCATCTTTAAAAAAGCACATCTTTTACTAAAAGAGAGCACACTCACACATACACGCCCTTCTACTCATTCCATTATAGTAAAAACATTCTATCTCTTTAGAAAATGAGAGTTTTTATTGCAAGTACTTTATACTTGTCTTCAGTCAATGTATTTACTTAGTTCGATATAAGTAACGATCTGTCTGGTGTGACATTCCGAACGACACAGACAATAAATCTCTTCCTGGAATGGGGTGAGTGATATCTATATAGCAGAGACAAACAAAGTAGAATAAATGGTAGCCCAAGGATTAATTATTTATTACCTACCCTGTATTATTTTAATTGTACTTTGGAAATTCTATAAAAATTTTAAGTATTTTCTTCATCCTCCTCTCCTTAATTTATGACTCATCAGGATTTATCCACTGCTTTTACATAGTAGGGCTTACTTTATTATGAATTTTAATCAAACTGAAGTTTTTATACCCCAAATACGACGGACATGTCTCGTTCGAGAACTGATTTGTTGAACATCTGAACGATAGTTTAATACGAGTATATTATTTTTATTACTTTTTACTTTCTCTTACCTCTATATATATATATATATATATATACTACCCTTCGGGGCCTGGGCTGCCCCCCCCCTTCTCCTTCATTAAAATTTATTTCTATAAAACATATACATATATACATACCGGTACATACATTTTCCCTTTTCATTTTTATAATATATAGATTATTTTAACGGTTAATTATTCATGAACTTAAGATTTTTTGTGAATCATATCCTTTCGGGACTCTTCCGGTACACAGACAAAAAATTTACGCCGATATTTTAGAATTCAAAATGTAAATAAATAAAAAAAATCGTAAACATGAGTAAATATTTATATTTTGTTACCATGGCAACTATTTCTCCTAATTTTTATTTTTTCTTATTTTACCGGTTAATTACTCATTAACTTATTGTTATTTGTGAAACAAAACCTGTCCGGGACTATCACAAACACACACAAAAAATTTCATCTAAATTGGTTCAATCGTTTAGGAGGAGTTCAGTCACATACACACGTACAAAGAATTATATATAAAAGATATATATGTTAATATATATAGAGAGAGAAAGTATTAGATTCATGTCAAAAATTCGATGTCGAGATTTTGATGGATATACACGTTTTGAGGTCCCCTGAATCCAAAAAAGTGGTTTTCGCGACATGGTCTGTCTGTGTGTCTGTGTGTGTTCAATTTTAAGCATGAAGGAATTGAGCTATGAGGCTGAAATTTTATATTTAACTTAAACACCCCCCGGGACCGAGAAAATAAACTTTTAATCAAAATTGGCCAAAGGGTACTAGTACTTTACTGATGTACTTTTTCAGTTTTTTTTCGATTTTCTCAAAATTCGCTCTAACGATTTTGATTAAAATTCAAAAATCAATTATTTTTTAGATGCTCTTTCAAATGTACCTGCTATATTCTCATTTTGCTCTCAAAATTGTTTGAAGCACACTTTACTCTTGTACTTGATAGGAAAGATAGGAGAAATGGTTGCCATGGTAACAAAATATAAATATTTTCCCATGTTTATAAATTTGACATCTTAAATTCCAATATATTGGCGGAAACTAAATATATGTCGACACAAAAAATCTGGTGTGACCAGCACAGAACACAACTTTCGATTACCGAAGGTAAGAAAAAGTTGTGTGCTGTGCGACAGTCACACCAGATTTTTTTTATTATTCGATTCAAGACAAGTATGCATGAAGATATCTTATCACTAAAGACCGGATCTTAACCATTAGGCCTAGATATTTATTTTTGACACGAATTACGCAAAACTAAGTGTAATTGTTTTTTTTAGTTTTTTTTTCCCTTCGTGCTTTTTTTTTAAACATTCACACTCACATTCACACGGTCTTTTCGGCAACTCAGGCCATTTAAGACTTTAAACGATATCCGTTATTGATAATATACACATATATGGGGTCCAGGCATTCTTATTTAAGCCATTTGGTATCCAAATGGCTTAAATAAATAATCGGACTGCCCGGGGTCCGAACCCCCTTCGTGCTTATTTGAACTTATTTTACGTATATATATTTATATAATTTTTAAAAATAATTCAAATCTTATTCAGCAAAAACATTTACCTAAAGCAAATCTTTCGGCAATTACGTATATAGTTTCGTTCTAAAAATTCAATGTGCTCTTATGAAGCCCTTTAAAAGGAAAAATTTTCTAAATAAATAAAATAGTCCGTCCTATTCTATCTAATTTACTTTGGTGTTTGGAGACCCATATCTCAAACACAGCAATATTTATTTTTCTAAAAATTGAAATAACTTTTGCTCTCTTTATAGAAGTTTTTTCCCTCCATGAAGTAGCTAGTATCTAGGGTAATATAAAGAAAGAATCTTAGGCGAGAAATAATTTTATTTATTTTCCTAACCTAATTATTTCTTCTGTCCCCTTCCCTTTCTTCTTTCTCTTCCCTTATCTATTCATGATGGGCATGAATTAAAAGCCAAAAAATGTAACTATTTAACTGATCTTTTGATAGAAAAGGGTGATTCTTTTACAAACCGAACACTTTCTGACCGACATGTTTTTGATTTGGATGAAATTTTTTTATGGGTTCTATATCGAAAAAAAGATAGTCATCCGCGAGGATTTTCTTTTTCTTAAATATTTTGGGAAATATCGAGGGTCGAAAATGTGAAAATTTGATGATTTTCTGCTTAGACGCTCACTTTTAAAAATTCATAACTCTGGTTCTATTTGAGCTAGAAAAAAACTTTTTTACCATTTTAAAGCTAAAAGAGTGAACTTTAAGAAAAAAATTGTTCCACCAAAATTTATTAAAGATTTCACATTGTTATCAACAATTGAAATCTGTAAATCGATTTTTAACAATGGGGCCCCAACTGTATTACATTTTTATTATAACCATTGCATTCTACGTCATATTTTATACCGATAACGGTTTTTTAATCGATGGAGAATCAATTAGTACTATTGAAAAAATCCCGCCAAGTCTCATGCGGTAAAATGACGTCATATCAAAAATAAGAAAAAAAGTCGGGGGTATTGAACCACTCTTTCTAAAACTATATTTAGATTTAATGTAGCTTTTATGGTCAAGTAGTTATCCGTTGCACAGTAGGGCTATTTTTCGATATTTTTTGCCTAAAAATGAGGTTTTTCGAGAAAAAAACTAATTTTGGAGTTAATTACTCGGGATTTTTTTTACTTATTCTATTAGAGGTTTTTTTCTGCACCAAATGACATCTCATTTAGTCAGATCTGATTTGCCGTTTGGAATCTACAGAGGTTTAAACTTTCAAATTAGAATTTACCGCAGCGCGGTAAAATAAAATGATAGGAAAAATAAATGGTGAAATCTTTAGCTGAAAACTCATTCTTTCTAACCGTATATTCCCCATAATTATACCTCTTAAGACAGAGGAGTTATTCAAGCCAATAAACTTTTTCGTGCAAAGATTTTTTTCTTGCCCTAGGGGATGCACGAAAAAGTTTATTGGCTTGAATAACTCCTCTGTCTTAAGAGGTATAATTATGGGGAATATACGGTTAGAAAGAATGAGTTTTCAGCTAAAGATTTCACCATTTATTTTTTTCCTATCACTTTATTTTACCGCGCTGCGGTAAATTCTAATTTGAAAGTTTAAACCTCTGTAGATTCCGAACGGCAAATCAGATCTGACTAAATGAGATGTCATTTGGTGCAGAAAGAAAACCTCTAATAGAATAAGTAAAAAAATCCCGAGTAATTAACTCCAAAATTAGTTTTTTTCTCGAAAAACCTCATTTTTAGGCAAAAAATATCGAAAAATAGCCCTACTTGTGCAACGGATAGCTACTTGACCATAAAAGCTACATTAAATCTAAATATAGTTTTAGAAAGAGTGGTTCAATACCCCCGGACTTTTTTTTCTTATTTTTGATATGACGTCATTTTACCGCATGAGAGTACTTGGCGGGATTTTTTTTCAATAGTACTAATTGATTCTCCATCGATTAAAAAACCGTTATCGGTATAAAATATGACGTAGAATGCAATGGTTATAATAAAAATGTAATACAGTTGGGGGCCCCATTGTTAAAAATCGATTTACAGATTTCAATTGTTGATAACAATGTGAAATCTTTAATAAATTTTGGTGGAACAATTTTTTTTCTTAAAGTTCACTCTTTTAGCTTTAAAATGGTAAAAAAAGTTTTTTTCTAGCTCAAATAGAACCAGAGTTATGAATTTTTAAAAGTGAGCGTCTAAGCAGAAAATCATCAAATTTTCACATTTTCGACCCTCGATATTTCCCAAAATATTTAAGAAAAAAGAAAATCCTCGCGGATGGCTATCTTTTTTTTCGATATAGAACCCGTAAAAAAAATTTCATCCAAATCAAAAACATGTCGGTCAGAAAGTGTTCGGTTTGTAAAAAGAATCACCCAAAAGCTTTCTTTATTTTAACAAGTATATCTAGATTGAAAATCTCTCATTTGCATTAGAACAAGACAGATTCATTTAATTATTATTTCATTCATAAGTTTTTTAAGCTTAGACACTTTATTATTTATTTATAGGTCATTTAATTAAATTACTGCACATTTAACTATAAATATAAATTTTTTTTTTCTTTACTTTTGTTATATATATTAACATATAAATTAGCATATTAATATGAAAAAATAGTTTAAATTTATTATTTAGTATCCTTGTTCAATTTACTAAGTTTTAGTTATATATCGTTTAATATAGCAAATTTGCAAGACAAGGGCGGATACAGGGGGGTAAAAGGGGTAATTACCCCCCCGAGATTCGAAAAAAATACCTTTTATCGCAAAAAAATGTATTTTTAATGTAAAATTTTTAAAATTAATACTTAAAAATTTGATGTGTATTTATATTCTGGCAAACAAATACAGAATGCGCTTTTAAATTACCGAAATTAAAAAAAATAGTGTGCTGTGCGACGAGTCACACCAGATTACCCCCGAGAAACACCTCTGGATCCGCCCTTGTTGCAAGATGAGTTTGTGTTTATGTTTGGGCAAAATTGCGCCCCCTAGACTCGAACCAGGGCCTCCACGCTTTCACGGCGTGCAGACTCATTCATTGCATTTTTTACTTTCTCTTACCTTTATATACGTTAATATATAGAAAGAAAAAGTTTGAAATTACCCTATGTGAAATATAATTTGTATTAAATATCTAGTCATGGCTTGGGTCCCTTGAGAGGGGGGTTTGAACCCCCAAAGCCCCCCCCCCTGGCTACGCTGGATACTCGTATGTTTAATATATCTATTTGGGGTCTAGGCATTCTTATTTAAGCCATTTGGTATCCAAATGGCTTAAATAAAAACATCGAACTACCTGGGGTCCGAACCCGCGACTTTTGGTATACGAGGTTATCACGCTAACCCCTACACCAAGCCCCGAGGGCTGGGAAAATTTTTATATTTTGTTACCATGGCAACCATTTCTCCTATCTTTCCTATGAAGTACAAGAGTAAAGTGTGCTTCAAAAGATTGCATTGGCAAGTGAGAATATAGAACCTACATTTTAAAGAGCTTTTAAAAAATAATTGATTTTTAAATTTTAATCAAAATCGTTGGAGCGAATTTTGAGAAAATCGGAAAAACTGAAAAAGTGAATCAATAAAGTACTAGTACTTTTTGCCCGATTTTGTTCAAAAGCTTCGTGCCAGTAGGACATCCAAATTAAATGTAAAATTTCAACCTCTTATCTCTTTTCGTTATTGAGATATTTTGTTCACAAACATACACACACTGACAGACCATGTCGCGGAAACCATTTTTTTGGACTCGGGAGACCTCAAAACGTGTATATCCATCAAAATCTCGATATCAAATTTTTGACATGAATCCAATACTTTCTATATATATATTTTCATATAGAGCTAAGAGAAAGTAAAATTCGATGTCGAGATTTTGATGGATATACACGTTTTGAGGTCCCCTTTTTGCCAGACTCTAGTTTATTTTAAAATAATTATCTAAAATCTTTTTTATTTTTTGGTTAAGGGTTTTATATTTTAATTAAATTGCAATAGTAAATAATCTGCGATGGAGTACAAGAGAAGAGAAGTAAATGGTTATAAATTCGGATTTAAATATATATAAAAGGCAAAAGCTTATACTACGAGTCAAGCCGAGGTCAGCAAGCAACTGATCCCTTTCTATAGGGATAGAGGGAGGAAATAAGCCGAAACACAAACAGATACAAAAGGGGACAAAGCAGAGCTTCAGCCATCTTTCTGGTTTGCAAAATAAAAGTACGACTGATAAGCTTTTTGAGCCGGAGGCGAGGGTCGGCGCCGCCGCCATCACCATCGCCCCTTACTGCATTGCAGATGCGCGCACCGATCCAGTAAAAGTACTCGCTTCTTGGGCTTCCTTCTTTGGATGGGTTACCATTCTCAAGTGAGGATGGACACCAATAGGGTACAAATAAAATTTTTTTATTTTGTCATTTCGAATATAACTCACGCTATTCATTAGGATTAACTATCTTTTTTTGAATATTATGTAATAACTACAGCTGTAGATCTCGGAGATTTTGGACAGTAAAAAAGTCAAAATGTGTATGAAAAAATTCTATAATATGCAATAAAAATAATCAATTGTGGGAAAAATTGTACAGACTAGTATTCTTTAAAACTTAATTATTTATTAATTTTTATTATAGTAAACTACTAGCCGCGACGCCCGCCTCCCGCTTCGCGGGGGGCTTCGCCCCACTGGGGACCCCTCCAGCTGGCTAGGCCCGCCTGCGGCGGGACCCTCGCCTTTTATTATTTATGAGAATACGTGGCGCCCGCCTTTGTATCTAGACAGGGGGGCTTCGCCCCTGGACCCTGCCAGTTTAATTATGAGAAACTCACGTCTAGACAGGGGGCTTCGACCCCTGGACCGTGCCAGCTTAATTATGAGAAGCTTCACGTCTAGACAGGGGGGCTTCGACTCCCTGGACCCCCTGGGCTGGCTCGGGCCCGCCTGCGGCAGACCCTCGTCTTTTCTTCTTAATTATGGAAAAAATTATTATTATTCCATTCCAATTCAGTGCCTGCTTAAGGATTCATGGAATACACAACTGAAAAGAATACATAAATATTTCTCTATACATTTCCTACGGGAGAAATCGTAAATTTAAGAATTAATAACTCAAAAAGTTATAGGAATTTCGGGATGAAAATAATTTTCCTGTAATCCTGAGAAGGTCCTCTTTATGCATATAAAATTTCATTTCAAAATTCCAACGGGAAGTTCTCCAAATAGAGCGTGACAGACAGACAGACAGACGGACATTAGCGAATTATATATATAGATATTTAAACTTTCAGCCGTAGGCTCTTGTTGAAACATTATCATAGTGAAGTGATAGCATCAATGAAATTTGAAAGATACGACTAAAAACTTTAGTTTGTGTGTTTCAAATGTCTATTCGTATTTTTATGAAATCATCGAGATTTTTTATTAATCTTCGATTTGCACTTTGAAAGAACGGTGTGAAATTTAACATAAAATCGAGCTCTACTAATAACTAATGAGCAATAAGCAATAATACGCATTTCCTCTTATCTAAAAAATTAGAGAAATTTTTTTTTATTTGTTTTAAGGACTTTTTTTTGCATTTAAGGCCATTTAGACTCCATCCCTATTTAATTCAAATGATTGGTGAATAATTTAACTCTGGATTTTTTTTACATTTTTTATAGATCATACAGTTTCTAGTCAAAAGCCCAAAATAGCAGTACTATTCAACCAGGAAAATGTGGGTCTGTGGTGGCTTAGATGAACATTGATCGTTCAGTGATAGCAGATTTGCTCAGTACCTATTATCATTTGGTCCTTTCCAGAGGTCTTGAAACTGAACTCCCGATTCTCCACGCACGGTTGATGATCCATTTATGACTCCTCGAATACTGTGATATTCCATATTGGGGGAACATCAACTAGGTCTAACGAGGACACTAATCAACTATAAAGTATTTGGACAATTGGTGCTAGAGAATAGAGTAGACTATATGTATGTATGTGTGTCAAGCAATGGGTAATTGTAACTGTTGCAGGATCAACAACTTTTATGATTATTTTTTATTAAATGGCCTCGGATACTCAGTCATTTTGCCAGCATGATCCAGTATACTTTAAAGGATATAAATTTACATCCGCCCCATACTCCGTAATTCGATAATAAATCAACAATCCAATATTGGGTATCCATAATATATAATCTTGATGAAAATGTTCATGTTGGCCAGATTTAATTTTTCTATTTTCATTCGTTTGAAAATTAAAAGAGTGTCAATAACAGGATGTTTATGTTTTAATAACGTTTAATTTAAATTTTCTAAAGACTTTCTTTCTTAAAGGTTTTATTAAGGTTGTTCGGATAGTACATCGTAAGTCATAATAGAATCTAAATTTTTTTTTAAATAAAATTAAAAATTTGAATGCCAAAATTCCTTATTATAATTTAGTCGTGACCTATCATAGTTTATAATTGGATTAAGTTAATAATTTAATTACCAAAAATAATAAATGAATGACTTTCGACTTGAGCAGTTTTTCACATAATATAGAACTGGCAACATTGCATTCATCAACTATCTATTTTAAATCTTAAACGCCTTAAATTTTATTTTATTTAATATATTACAATGTTTAATGCAAATCAGTTTAAACACAATGGACGATTTGCGAGAAAAAATATTGTAAAATTGAAAAAAAAAATGTAACTGACATAGAGATAAGACACTTATGTTATGCGACGTTGCCAGGCTGGTCTGACTCTCGAGAATTCATTATTTTTAAATATTAGCGACTGTCATTTTGGAGAATTTTTTGACTTTCTTGTTAAAATATCTTTAAAAGCGGTCGGCAGAAACTTTTGATTTTATTTTTAACATATTCCTCGGAAGTGAATTAATAAAATGTAAGTTTTTTTGTTTTTGTATCAGATGCACAGATGCCTATTTAATTCAATATGTGTGCGTTTCGTCGTTATTCCCCATAGGCTACATGTTAAATTTCAATTTTTTAAAAATTAATTACACGATAACCCTGTGTCAGATCTGCTTCAAAATTTTATTTTATACGTATTTGATAGTGATTAATAACATATTAAAAAATTAGCTTTTAATCAGTTAAAGTGCTTTAATGTCCGAACAACCTTAAATTTTATCAAATAGGCTATATTTTTTTTCTATCTATTAAATGAGCTTTTCTTCTATTTATTATTATTATTATTATTAATGGTGTAGTGCAGGGCCGAAACTAGATTTTTTAGGGGGGGAGGGCAAAATTTAATTTGCCGCCCCCTCCTTTGAGTTTTCTATACAAAATTCATATCATTTTACCTTTTTTTTTTTTAGTAAATATTTCTTTAATTGCCGCCCCTTGATATCTGCCGCCCGGGGCACTATCAGGGCCGGATCTAGGGGGGGGGCAGTGGGCGCACGTGCCCCGAGTGGCAGATATCAGGGGGAGGCAATTAAAGAAAGATAAAAATTTTTTGGTTCCGCGGGTGGCAAAAATCTAGCGTCTCTAAAAAAAAGGTAAAATATTTTTTCAGGCGGGAATATTTGGTTCCGCGAAAAAAATATTTTTCACAGAAACATTTTTGAGATCAGGGAAGATATTAAGGAGGGGGCGGCAAATTAAATTTTGCCCCCTTAAAAAATCTCCTACATTTTCCATAATTGGCTCCTTTTATTCTCCGCTAGGGTGGGAAATTGCTCCTCTCTCAAACTTTTTTAATAATCGATTTCACAAATGTAGTAATATTATATATCAGTACAAATACTCGCTTAATTGCTCTTATTAGTAAGTTACCATAGATAATAATCTAATTTTAATTAACTTTGACAATGCTACTTATTTTATCCTCATTTTTTATTTTCTCCTTTTTTTCTTTTTTTGATCCTTTGTGAAGCCTCATGTCAAGGGCTTAGTTAGGTTTTGTTTGTAACTTGACTTTGTCTTGTGGCAAGGCTGAAACCCTGGCCTGGATTTTATCACTCACGCACACAAATGACTCCCTCAATAAAGAAACAAGTCCTCACCCCGACGTCACTTACCGAACCGATACATCTTTCCAAGTCTCTTCTTTCCTTTTTTTTTTAACACTGACAATCTGTCTTTTTGTTGACAAAGATATCGGAGGCGCTCCGTCACACTCACCCCCTCCAGCCAAACACAAAACTCTTATTTAATTATTCACAAATTGACATTAAATTGTTTTTCTTACTTCCACATTTTATGGAAAATCTAATTTTATATAATTGAATTTCACAACGAAAATAGATTTGTTTTTATGTTTTATAATTTAATTTTGATCGTTTTTATTCTCTACTTATTTTGTAATATTAATTTAGAACTATTTAAGTTAAAATGTTAAGTTTTTTCTAAACCTAATTATTCACGATTTATTATACTGTAATCCTTTTTTTTTTATTTATGCCTCAGTATATCTAAGCTTATTTTAAAAATTTCTTAACCCTGCTGTACTGTTGGGGTCTTTTTGACCCCAAAGAGATTTATTTTGCCGTAGATTCTTTAATTAATTATATATTTCATTGAGACTTCATGACTTTGTTTCTTTTTTATCATATATTTTATAAATAATTAAAAAAATTTAAATTTTTTTTTATTTTTTGTTTAATTTACATTTGTTACATACGTATCGTTTGGGGTCGTTTTTAACCCCACATACTAAAAGAATAGTATTTATGGAGGAAATGGGTTTTTCACATTTACATTTTAAAATATTTTATGTTTTCTCTTATGACTTATTAAAATATATAATCTTTAGAAATTTTATATTTTGTGACCTTTTTTACCCAATAACTTTTGACAAAAGAGACAAATAAAATAAAAACATTTATTTTATTTTTTCTATATAAATTTCGCAGACTCCTCTATTTTTATATATTTCTTTAGCGAACATGGCCCAAAGAAGAGCTCTTAGTGAGTCAGAAATTCTACGCCTTTTGGAATTTTCTGATAGCAATGAAGAAGTTTCTGAAATTGAAAATCAAACTAGTGAAGAAAGTGAATATGATTCTGAGGAAGATTATAATGAAACTATTCCTATTCAACATGAACAAGAAATTTCTTCAAAGGACGGGAAACTATGTTGGAAGTTAGAGCCGCCTATGCAGATGGGCGTTATAAAAGAGACCAACGTCATCAGAGCTACACCCGGAGTTAAAAAAAAACTTACAAAAAGAAGATTATTTTTGGAAGAACTTGGAAAATCTCTTATAAAAGAAAATATTACTCTAAGATCACACATGCCACGAACTGAAGAAGCTTTTGAAAATAGTAAAAAATGTTCAAGAAGAATTTTCAATGGAAGCTTCTACATCACGGGATACGATTGAAAAAAAATCGAAAACGAGGAAGATGCACATTTTGTGAAAGAAGTAGTGATGTAAAAACAAATATAATTTGTGAAAAGTGTAAAGCACGTTTGCAAAATCATGCAATTAATTTATGTCCTAAATGTAATCAATAAATATTTATTTTACATTTACATATTTATATACGCCATTTTCATGTATTATTTTTGTTCTTTGTGATTTAATATCATATTTTTTTTTTCTCCGATTATAATTTAACTCAAGTTTGTAATAAAATAATGTTTTTAAAAGATAAAATGGTTTTATTTGCACTAATATAAGGTGGGGTCAAAAATGACCCCAAACGGTACATGTATAGCTGATCGGAGCAGTGCAGCAGGGTTAATTAATATGTGATTATTAATAACAATAAATTCATTTTTAAATTTAAAAAAAATTACAGATTATTGGGACAGATTGTTTTTTGTATTTGCTTGATAACGAAAAAATTAATTACGATAATTTTTTAATAAGTCATTAAAAAAATTATAGCTCGATGTCCCAATAATCTCTTTTGGAATTTGATTCATTTAAAAAATAAGGCCGCATTGAAAAATTCCTTATAATAGTCTAGTTTTTTTTTTTTTTAAAGTACGTTTAGACGTCGCTCCTGTGACCTTAACCTAGGGCGCGCCATAGACCAAAGCATTCAAATTTAGTTGATGAATGACAAGACACCTCTTTAAGGCAAACGGGCAAGTTTATTAACAAAATAGGAAACATGAATACATAATATACCAATGAAGTACGTGGCTGCTGATTTCCATACAAAAGGAAGAGAGCAGGAGCATCAAAAACATTGAATTCTCCAATTTTCTACAATTACCGAGGCGTTTCGGAAAACTTTATTCTCCATATATACATAAATACGTTTCCCTTTTATTTATATTAATATATATGGACTATGTTGTGTACAATCTAAATCTGAGATAAAAGGCATTTCATTTGCACAAACAAACCCAATTGCAATGAATTTTTTCTTGTTTTATACAAAAAAAGTGAACAGAGTAATAATGTTGCGATTTAAATAAAAAAGTAAGATCTTCTTTTTCCATGCAAGATGACGATATTATCTCAATTTCGATAAAAAAAATAGCGCTTGGTTCCTTCATGCATTACATGGTCCATATATAGGTAGAAGATAGATAAAGGGAAGCATCCTGACAGTAGGCATACTTGAAATCATTTTTAATTTTTTTTTATACGCTTACTATTTTTTTCTCTCCATTTTCCTCCTTATAGTTTCGAAATGAAATCACGAATATTCTCTATCTATTTTTTATTTCCTTTTCCACTCACGTTGTTACCTGAAATAAGAAATAGAAAAAGTTGATATTAAGTCAGAAGAGCGCAAAAAAAATAATAGAAAAGTGAAATACAATTTTGAAGACGTGCTTGGATCGAAATGTAATTTACCTGAATCCCATTTGACTCAGATAACGTCTTGAATATGTTATGTGCATATCAGATAAATAAATCCAGATGTGGATGAATTAATTTATTATGGGGTGGTGAATAGAAAATGAAATTAGTTTCGCATCTTCGTACTTTATTAAATTCTAGGGAAATCTTGAAATTTCTATTTGTCTTTATTATCATTTTATGAGGAACGATTTGCATCCTAACAACAAGAACGATTCTGAGAGTTTAAGAGAGGGGGGGGGGGGAGGGGGGGAGTCTTACCGAGCTGAAAGGACGAATTTCAGGGAATTTAATTCAAGAAATTAACCTGTTGGGGACACTTAGAAGGATCTCATCTAAACGTTCTTTTCTAAAACTAATTGATATAATTAAATAATTATTTTGACTGATAATCAATTGAAATAAATAGAGACTGAGGTCTAAATGGCCCCAGGTATTTATTAATATTAATTTGAAACAAATAACTTTTTGTTCGTCATTTTTTTTGATTAATAATTATTACTTGAGTGACCTTCTAACCTCTTTCGTTTAGATCCTGCCCTGCTTGTCACTTAGGTATAATAGGCAAGAAGCAAGGCTAGTCGGGCTCTTTAGAAAAGAGGGTTCATTTCCTGACTGACGTCACACCATCATCATCATCATCATCAGTTCATTCATTGATTCATTCATTCAGAGCTGACCGGGCCGGCCGAACCCATTAATTCATAGACCCACAAAGCATTGTTAAGAATTGTATAAACACACGATTAAAAAGGTTTACCCACATTTTAATTCTTTTTTTTTATTTGATAGAAAAATGGAAAAATAAAACTTATCCTCGGACTCTGGTGGATGCTTTACTTTCATAACCTTCAGGTTCGCTTTATGTCATAAGTAAGCCCGTGCAATTGCATCTTCTATGTACGTCCTGCAAAACCAATTTTCCATCCGAATCATGCCCCCTTGACGTTATGGTTCAAATTTGCATATTTTTGCATATATGGTGAATATTGTATAATATTAAGTTGCGTATTTTTAACATTTCGGCAAAAGATTTTTCGTTTTTCGTTTTTTAATACAATTGTCGACGTTTTGGCCGATTGTTCCAGCCATCATCAGGACAAATGTTATGTTTGCCAAGACCCCTCTAAGCTCGGGGATCGGAAAAATTGCCCGAAACGTCGACATTTATGTACTGTAATAAATAAAGAGAAAAAATGAGGAAATATTTTTTCCCTTACTTTCCTTATTAGGTTATTAATAGGGACCCGGATTCTTAGGTTTTACCTTTTTCTTTCCTTGACTCCAAACGCGAAATGGACAAATTACTTTTTTCGACTTGTCTTCTGGAGTTGTTTAACCAAATTTTGAAAAACCTAAAAAAAAAAAAAAAAAAAACCTAAATGGGTTCGGGCCACCTTTAAAATCACCTAAATTAGAAAACTCATCTACCGAGATTTTTTTTTAATTTATTGGTGCTTTTAGATTGAGAAAAAATTTTTTTAATGTTTTAAGTACCTGTAATTTTTTGTATTTTTTACTTTTTAATAATTTTTGAAGCATAGGTATTTAAAATTAAATAAAACTTTTTTCCCACAAAAATTTTACAATTATATTTTTTTAAATTAAAAAAAAAATTATAATTAAAATAATCTTTTTTTTACAAATTTCTGTACATATTTAAAATTAATTAAAACTTTTTTTCCCCCAAATGCGTTTTTTGGGCGATAACCTAAAAAAAAACAACCTATTTTGGAAGTTACAAAAACCTAAAACTGAGTCGAATCCGAAACCTTAAAAAAATCTAGGTCATATTAAATTGCCATACGTTGAACCACTACTCCCTAGAAATTTAAAATTAGATTTCGAGAAATATTACTTCTATGTACGTTATGTCACTTCCCTCTCCTTTTTTGTTAAATAATATTTACTAACTTATATATTTTAGAAAATACTATTTTGTTACATAGGCTTTACATACATAAACAAATTTTACTGTTCTTATTTTATGAGGCCGACTGTTTTTTTTTTTTTTGTTTTTGTTTGTTTTTTACAACGCTTTTATTAACTTGCTTTCCTGTTTTTCCCGACAAAATTTGCAAATCGAAATTTCGACCACTTCTACTTAAGCTAGAGCTTTGAAATTTTATAGACGTATGTAACTCCCGTGACAATGCAATATTTGATGTGTCTCATCTTTGTAGGTGAATTAATTACAAAATGGCGGCCGATCAAAAAAAGTGGGGGTAAAATATTATAATCAAAAATTTCTCCTATTTATAATTAAGTTAGAGTTTTGAGCATTGGCAGAGGTGTTAAATAGACTTTACTCTACAAAATGTGCTATTCAAAATAATTAAAAATTAATTAAATTGAGGGATTAGCGGCCAATTAATCACATTTCCATTGTTCGGTCCGACAAAGTTGCGATTGAAATTACGACTAGTTCTACTTAACCTAGAGCTTTGAAATTTTATACACATATGTAACTCCCGTGACAATGCAATATTTGATATGTCTCATCTTTGTAGGTGAATTAATTACAAAATGGCGGCCGATTAAAAAAAAGTGGGGGTAAAACTTATAATAAAAAGAATTTCTCCTATTTATAATTGAGTTAGAGTTTTGAGCATTGGCAGAGGTGTTAAATAGACTTTACTCTAAAAAATGTGCTATCCAAAATAATTAAAAATTAATTAAATTGAGATTAGCGGCCAATTAATCACATTTCCATTGTTTGGGCCGACAAAGTTGCGGATTGAAATTACGACTAGTTCTAGTTAACCTAGAGCTTTGAAATTTTATACACGTATGTAACTCCCGTGACAATGCAATATTTGATATGTCTCATCTTTGTAGGTGAATTAATTACAAAATGGCGGCCGATCAAAAAAAAGTGGGGGGAAGTTTTATAATCAAAATTTCTCCTATTTATAATTAATTTAGAGTTTTGAGCATTGGCAGAGGTGTTCAATAGACTTTACTCTACAAAATGTGCTATTCAAAATAATTAAAAATTAATTAAATTCAGATTAGCGGCCAATTAATCACATTTCCATTGTTCGGTCCGACAAAGTTAGCGATTGAAATTACGACTAGTTCTACTTAACCTAGAGCTTTGAAATTTTATACACATATGTAACTCCCGTGACAATGCAATATTTGATATGTCTCATCTTTGTAGGTGAATTAATTACAAAATGGCGGCCGATCAAAAAAAAGTGGGGGGAAGTTTTATAATCAAAATTTCTCCTATTTATAATTAATTTAGAGTTTTGAGCATTGGCAGAGGTGTTCAATAGACTTTACTTTAAAAACAGGATCTGGTGTGACATGGCGCGCAACTCAACTTTCTCCTTACCTTCGGTAATCGAAAGTTGTGTACTGTGCTTGTCTCACCAGATTTTTTGTGTCGACATGTATTTGAGTTTCCGACAGTAGGGTACATTTGATTTTCAAGATGTAAATTTATAAGTATGGCAAAATATTTATATGTTGTTACCATGGCAACCATTTCTCCTATCTTTCCTATGAAGCACAAGAGTAAAGTGGTCTTCAGAAGATTTCCAATCACAAAATGAGAATATACAATTTAAAGAGCATCTAAAAAAATAATTATTTTGAATTTAAAAAAAAATCGTTGGAGCAAATTTTGAGAAAATCGAAAAAAACTGAAAAAGTACATCAATAAAGTACCTAGTATTCTTTGGTCGATTTTGATTAAAAGCTTATTTTTCGGTCACGGGGGTGTTTAACTTAAATATAAAATTTCAACCTCGTAGCTCAATTCCTTCATGCTTAAAATTGAACACACACCCACCCACTACACCCACACCCCCACCCACCCACCCACAGACAGACCATGTCGCGAAAACCACTTTTTGGATTCAGGGGACCTCAAAACGTGAAGATCCATCAAAAATCTCGACATCGAATTTTTGACATGAATCCAATACTTTCTCTCTATATATATATTACATATATACATAGGTAAGAGAAAGTAAAAATGTGCTATTCAAAATAATTAAAAATTAATTAAATTGAGATTAGCGGCCAATTAATCACATTTCCATTGTTCGGTCCGACAAAGTTAGCGATTGAAATTACGACTAGTTCTACTTAACCTAGAGCTTTGAAATTTTATACACGTATGTAACTCCCGTGACAATGCAATATTTGATGTGTCTCATCTTTGTAGGTGAATTAATTACAAAATGGCGGCCGATTAAAAAAAGTGGGGGTAAAACATTATAATCAAAATTTCTCCTATTTATAATTAAGTTAGTGTTTCGAGCATTAGCAGAGGTGTTAAATAGACTTTACTCTACAAAATGTGCTATTCAAAATAATTAAAAATTAATTAAATTGAGATTAGCGGCCAATTAATCACATTTCCATTGTTTGGGCCGACAAAGTTGCGGATTGAAATTACGACCAGTTCTAGTTAACCTAGAGCTTTGAAATTTTATACACGTATGTAACTCCCGTGACAATGCAATATTTGATGTGTCTCATCTTTGTAGGTGAATTAATTACAAAATGGCGGCCGATTAAAAAAAGTGGGGGTAAACTTTATAATCAAAATTTCTCCTATTTATAATTAATTTAGAGTTTTGAGCATTAGCAGAGGTGTTAAATAGACTTTACTCTACAAAATGTGCTATTCAAAATAATTAAAAATTAATTAAATTCAGATTAGCGGCCAATTAATCACATTTCCATTGTTCGGTCCGACAAAGTTAGCGATTGAAATTACGACCAGTTCTACTTAACCTAGAGCTTTGAAATTTTATACACGTATGTAACTCCCGTGACAATGCAATATTTGATGTGTCTCATCTTTGTAGGTCAATTAATTTCGGCCTATCAAAAAAAAGAGGGGGTGAAATTTATAATCAAAAATTTCTCTTCTTTTAAAATACAAATTGTCTTATTGTATCGTGTATATGTATATAACTCATACGTATTAATATTTTATTACAAAAACTAAAAAGAGTTAAATAAAATAATATAAAAAAAATTTAAAAACAACGCTTTTATAAATGTACTAAAAAGAGAAAAATAATTATGTATAATTTCTTTAAAATTATATTAAAAATTAATATATGTTACTAAAACTAAAAGCGTTGGGCGCGCAAATTAACAATCTCTTGCAATTTGCATTGCAGAGGATCAACTAACCTTAATTCACCGATACATGAATCAAAAAAAAAAAAAAATAAAATAAAATAAAATAATCTAACTAGAACATTTGAGTCACTTCAAACTGTTTTGCCTAACTACCCGCCAAGTCTATGGTATGAAAATGTATTCATAAAACATATAATAGGCCTATTTATACAATTAAAATTTGCAAATCCCGCGCCCAACGCTTTTAGTTTTAGTAACATATATTAATTTTTAATATAATTTTAAAGAAATTATACATAATTATTTTTCTCTTTTTAGTACATTTATAAAAGCGTTGTTTTTAAATTTTTTTTATATTATTTTATTTACATTAAATTTGGTTTTTATTGCGAGAGCAATTTTTGTTTTTACACTAATTCCTTTCAAAAATAAAACCTGATTAGATTTACATCATTAGAAATAATGATTTACCTTTAATAGGAAGTCATTTACTTGAAATTTTTGGCTTATAGGCCCTATATATATTGCATATTTTAATATTTTTACTGCATATAATATGGCATTTTTAGAGGGTTACTGCATAAAAACCCAGTCTTTAGTCATATTTAAAATAATGGCCTAACAATCAGCGAGATAATTAATTACATTGTCATCGGTCTCGAATTTGGATGTCCAAGTAGGTGGGCTTGAAGTTTGGAAATGACACCTCAACTTATTCCAAGGCCTTCCCGATTTAACTTCATACGATTTTATAGAGTTTTATGGAATTAGATCAAAAGATCTGTATGTATTTGTTCTAGCATCTGATTAAGGTGCGCGTCTCGAAAAGTCGTTACAACACTGAGTTACTCGAGGCTGCAAGAGATGGCGTTAGTTTTCTCCATAGGAATACAAGGGACTTTTTCCATTTCATTCTAGAGCTTCCAGCTAATTAATTAAAGGCAAAAAATTAATTATTCTTTAATACAATGATTACTAATTTAATTATCTACAACTTATAGAGTTCCTTTTTTTAAAAATATCTTTTATTTAATGCGATTAATCTAAAAAAAAATTTATTTTTTCGAAAATCAAAAAAAGGGCTTCTATA
Source organism: Euborellia annulipes (assembly GCA_023213315.1). Lineage (NCBI taxonomy): Eukaryota > Metazoa > Arthropoda > Insecta > Dermaptera > Anisolabididae > Euborellia > Euborellia annulipes. Next base: position 2,711 of record JAKCPI010016883.1, on the reverse strand, counting down.
AGTTGTAGATATTTAAAATAGCTTTAATTTAAAAAAAAAAATTTGAGGTCGATAGCTTCAAAATTGTGGCCGCTGGAAACTCCCAAATATAGCAAACCGAGACGCGCACCTTAAACAGATCTTTAAACATTCATGATTGCAAGATACACCAAGAACCCTCCCAAAGAAAAAAATTCTCATTGTGAGGATGCAGCAGACAAATTGGCCTAGAGGAATTCGGCGTGGGACTCTACTGATCTCCCTGTCCCCTTTGCTAAATGGCCGCATCGTCATCAAACGCCGACTGTCTCCCACCCCAATTGGCAACCATCAAATGATAACAGATGATAACCAGAAGACCCTGCCTGATTTATATTCGTGCAATGTGAACTAGCCTGAGTCATACTGTCCACCACGTTTGCTTTGAATTAACTCTATGTTAATTCTTTTATTTCACTTCCCTCTCTCTCATCGGGTTTATGGGGTAATTCCGTAATTAAATTCAATTTTGGGCCTTAAGGGGCTACGGGGGCGAAGTGGTTACGCATGTTTTTCCCGCTAAGATGGCGTTGTGTGTCATTAAAAGTATGCCCAATTAATAAGTAATTCAAAAATTTGCCAAGAGATGTCAAAATGGTAGCTACTAATATTTAATGCATTTGGTTGATTTTAATTGATCTTTTAACAATAAAAACTTTATAAATGTTATTATATATTATGTACCTTTTATAAAAGCATAACAATATATAAATATAGGCCAGATATACGCTATTACGGGATCAGCTGTTAGACTAGCCTGCCATCTATTGCAAGAATGCTGAACTAATTTGACAGTTTTTTTTTTCTCATTCACACTCACACTCACACACCCATTCACACAGTCTTTTCGGCAACTCAGGCCATATAAGACTTTTTACGATATCCGTTATTGATAAATATATATATATTGGGTCCAGGCATTCTTATTTAAGCCATTTGGTATCCAATTGGCTTAAATAAAATCATCGGACTGCCTGGGGTCCGAACCCGCGACGTTTAGTATATGAGGTTAGCACGCTAACCTCTAAGCCATGCCCCGAGGGCGATTTGACAGTTGATTTTTAAATAAATTATCTAAGCTTATTTTAAAAATTTCTTAATTAATATGTGATTAATAATAACAATAAATTCATTTTTAAATTTTAAGATTATTAGGACTGATTATTTTTTTGTATTTGCTTGATAACAAAAAAATTAATTACGATAATTTTTTAATAAGTCATTAAAAAAATTATAGGTCCTTGTCCCAATAATTTCTTATGAATTTAATTCATTAAAAAAAAACCGCATTGAAAAATTCCTTATATTAGTCTAGTTTTTTTAAAGTACGTTTAGACGTCGCTCCTGAACCCCCCTTAAGGAAATTTTCTAAACATACAATGAATAAATATTCAGATATTTTCCAAAAAACATATTTTATGTGTGACAACCGAATAATTATTCTTCGAGTTATCCTATCGTTGACGAAAGAAATTGCTACATATCTTTAACATCATTTAAAAGCACTTGAATGGATTGAGGGGACCTTTGTGATAGCTCAATTTTTTTTTTCTTTCAATTATTATAGATTGGCTTCATGTACCCTTTGGATTGTCGATATAATTAGTTAAAAATGTGTTACAAATTTTATCCATTCTCATTACTAGACTTATTTGTATCATTATAGAAACATAATTTTATATCAAGGATTTTCTATATCTTCGGAATTTTCAATAAAAAAGTGTTTTTGATATTGCAATTTTTTTCTCTGGATTATTTGTCAAGGAAAATTTTGTTCTTATTACTCAAGATTTATCTATTTATTAACATAGGCCTACTTATATCATTAATATAACTTTGGTCAATTATATCAGGGCCTTAAAATCAATTACTTCTAATTACCTTACTTACTTATAACCTACATACTAGATAACTTTAGTATATGCTAAACATTTTATTTGGTTTGTTTTAAAGTTATATAATACTATATAAGGCAGCGAAGTCTGTTTTTGCTTAAGCCATAAAACCATACATGAATAATGGATGAATTTAATCAATAGTAGAGAGAGAGAGTGGCCTGAATAAAAAAGAAAGAAAAGAGAAAAAGTGAATTTTTCTATTAAATTAAAAGCCAATTTGATAATTGAAACTGACTATATAAAAATATACTATTATATATGGGATCTTTCTAGAAATTAATTTGGCTGAGAGCAGAAATCTGCGATCTCACACATAAACATTTCCAAATATACAGTATAAGCAAGTATACAGTATGTATATGGAAATTTACAAAAAAAAGGGAGGGGATGAATTTGTATTAGATTAGTCTCACCTGGACTCGAACCCGGATTTTCCACTTCTCTTGCGGAAGTAATAGATCTTTAATCTTATTATTATATTAGATATAAAAAAATAATTATAATAGTTTTATAAGGCTCTTATTTAATAGTTGTGAATGAACTATTAAAAACATCTCATAACCTCGGAAAATTCATCATAAATTCTTCTATTTATTTTATTATCTTATATAAAAAAATGGGGGCGAATAAAAAAAATTCGTAAAAGCCAATTCTTGTGCTCTAATAAAACATTTTTACGGGACGGATACTAGTATATTTTTTTACTGCCATTAAATTGAAGTCACGCTCTTTGTTCATGGTTGTGGTACGACTTAATTTAATAACAATTCACATTAAAATAAAATTTCTATTTTT
>JAKCPI010016882.1:0-16474 GCA_023213315.1 Euborellia annulipes | reverse complement strand
AGTCCCAGGGGCCTCTCCATGGACCATTGAAGTTAAAGACAAAGGGCCTTAACGGCTAATCGATGTGACTGAAATATTGCCAACTAAGATGGTAACTTGAATAGCTACCACTACCTGCCTACTTGCTACTATTCTCTTATTTTCACACATAGATTACAATCGCTTGAAACATTTGTCATTTAACAAAAGATAATATGAATCGTTGAATGTTAAATGGTGATCGAAAGAGTTTTTTTTTTTTTTAACCAATTCTTTATAGTTGTCTTTCAATCTCTTTTTCTTTTAGGTCTTGGAAAATTATTCTTTTTAAATTGTTAGTCTTTTGTACCATAAGTGAATTTAATGTGTAAAAGACTCTATGAAAGACTAAAAGAAAATTTTTTAGTGTTATAAAAATTAAAATTGAAGGAAGTCTTGATTTAAACCCATTAGAAAAGGCATAAAATTTTGCAACAAAACTCAAAGGTGCTTAAAAAATTTGAAGCAAATGCCAATGATATATACAACTGTCAAATTAATTATTTTAAATTTGAGCAATAAGGGGATCCTGTAGTGTAACAAGTGCATGATGAAGAAAAATAAGAAGTTTGTAGTCAACAAAAATTATTTATTAAAGCAGATAACGCCCTAACGTTTCAATCAGATGTCTCCACATTTTCAGAGCTGTAAGGTCTGTGTCATAAAGGCAAATATAATCTTCCCAATACAGGTATAGTTACGGTACGATTATGAAGAGAGCAATAGTTAACTTAAATGTGTCGGCACAATATAGAATCCAGGTCCTTTTAACTAAGAATATATGAAGTCAACAATTTCTTTATGACACTTTTGAAGATTGTCCAAATCTAGGACTGAAATGTTAACCAAAATAAAGCTTCTCTGGCTTCAAACTTCTCATTTTCTTTCTTCATTTTTACTAATGGGTGACAATTGTTGAACTATATGAAAAAAAACGTAAATTAGTCAAAATTGCGGGTTTTACAGACTTCCCATTCAACATATAGACGTCACTACAAATATTCGGTTATTGCATGTTCGCTGCGCCTGCCGTCATTGGCTATGATCGGCGCAGACGAATATCGAAATTATGCAAGACCCGCTGAAGTGTGGGAACATTGTGGCTGTCGGTGACCTTCTGAATGGCAAAGTTCTCAGTAGAACAATAGTTTTGGGGTTATTTAAGTTACACCTCGTCTTTAATATAGCCCCACAAAAATGAGTAACATGTATTCAAATCCCGGCAATATGGCGGACATATGGCAAAATGGCGAAATATAGCCAATAACAATTTGCGGGGGTATGCGCATACCAATTCGCATCATGTCCTGCGCCAACCACGATATTTGAACTTCATCACGAAAAAACGGTTCAGAAGTTATTTCATATAGTTCAATAATTATCATCCTGTATTTTAAAATTAGTTAGATTATTAATAAATTATTTCCCTAAATAACCAAGTTACTCTTTAATATATTCTAACTGCGACAATTTTATCATCACCATCATTATTTATTTTGAATATTTGTAAAATCTTCTTCTTCCCTAGCCTTATTCCTGCAGTACGGGGTCGGCGGAATGAGTTTTTTGCGAACGGAAGAAATAGAACTGGCCGGCCCGTCACACGGTCTGACGCCTGTTGAAAATATAGAAGGAAAGGACAGACATGTAAAGAAGCACTGCCAGTCCCAGCTCGGGTAGCTCGTGGTTGCTATCCACGCACCCACAAGTTGTGGGCTCCTTGAGCAAATTTTGAATATTTGTAAATAACGTTATTAAATAAAAATATGTCTTTTAAATTTAATTATTATTATAATTAATTGTAATAATTAATTTGTTTGATTTTAAAATTCTCTTATAGGTCTTCGTCGACAAACTTGATTTGATTTCTCCTTCTCTACAAATAATATTCATCATATCTTCACATTTGTACAGTTTCATCATGCTCTTTACGTTTTGCACGGTGGTGAGTCAAAATTGCTGTATTCTACTTTATTAGTATTCAATTCAATTGATATTAGTTGATTGATATAACGTTTTTAATTTAATTTTTTTCATTCAAAAATGGAAGCGTTTTTGTTTTATGCTAAAAAAAAAGGTTCTTAAATCCTGAAACTTTTTCAAGGGCTTTTAATGCGAGTGAATTGATTACAAACAGAAAAAGAGCTTTTATATAAATAAACTTTATATTATCCTTAATGTAGGTGATCATTCTTTTTAATTGTATCTTTTTTAACAAAAGTAATGAAAACTACGAATAACATCTTTCAACTCTTTATCAAAAATCATTAAGAAAACCAGAAAGGTCTACGTTTATTTTTTTTTAGAGAAGAAATGATAAATAATACAAATCCATAATTTGATTAAAACTATAAAATAATTTTTGCACGAGTATTCATGAGATGAAAATTAAAGACTTTTTAAACAATGAAATAAAGGCGGGATAAAAAAAAAGGGTGGCAAGAAAAAGAATAATGGCAACTGAGTGGGAATTCGTTCATTGTATTGTATGGTCATGGAGTTGCAAAACGTTTTTTTTTTTTATTTATTTATTTTTTTTTTTGAGCACAGAGTTGGCAAAAAAAGAACCGGTCGCAGTGAGGGGCCTCGTGCCCTATCAAACCTCAACTGCGCTAATCTTAATTAAACACCCGGCACGTGTTTTTTTAACGACCGTTAAATTGAATTTTATAAAAATCATCTCTCGTCTGCTGATCAAGCGAAGATAACCCCATTGTGCAAGTTGCACCTCAAGCCAGCAAAACAATTACTAGAAACAACAAAAGAGTGCTAGGGATAAATAAAAAAAAATCTTTTTTACTATCTCTCCATTCGAGAATGAAAAAAATTTCATGTTTTTTACTTTTTTTCTTTTTCTGGTGTGATTTTTATTCGAAAAAGGAAAAAAAAAATAAAGCGAATTTTTATTATTTTAATTCAGATCTGAATATAACTCGCATTGTATTTGATATGAAGTGTTTTTAAAACAGTTTAAATTTTCAAAATTTTTTATATTAAATTTTTTAAATTCATTATTTCCTAAAATCAGTAGTTCATTTTATTGAAACATAATTGTTGAACTTTAAAAGTATAGCCTAAACAGAGCAAATAATGAGAAGTTACAACTATAGATAAGCAAGAACGGATACAAGAGGGGGGGGGTAATTACCCTTTTTCCCTCCCCCTCCCCGAGATTAAAAAAAAATACTTTTTTTCGCAAAAAAATTTATTTTTAATGTAAAATTTTAAATATTAAAACTTAAAAATTAGATTTGTATTTATATTCTTATAGGTCTTCGGACCTTATGCACCCATTCCAAAAAAAAAAAAAAAAAATATTCTGGCAAACAAGTACAGAATGAGCTTTTAAATTACCGAAATTAAGAAAAAATTGTGTGCTGTGCGACCAGTCACACCAGATTACCCCCCCCCTCTGGATCCACCCTTGAGCTGAAGTTTCGGTTCTAGGTTTGAACCATCCCCAGAGCTGGAAAAAATTCTTTATGAGTGTGTTATGGTGGATTTGATACATTTTTAGATCCTTATGATGACCAGGCAAACAAGTGATTTGTATGCATATCACATTATTTGTATTTATTTATAATGATAAGGATCTAAAAATGTATCAAATGCATCATAATATAAATAAATCTTCAAGCTACTCTAAAAGGAATAAGCTTGTACAATAATTTCAAATTTTTGACATATTCGTAGTTTATGACTCAAAGGAGAAAATAAGGCTTTAAAATTGGCTTTCTAGTTTAAAGGGCAGATTTTATAGTTCACTAAAGAAGCTTAGATTAGAGAAGAAGATTAATTTCAACGTTCATTAATTATTTTGCTCCTTTACTGTACAATGAAATTTCACCTTTAAACCACCGATTCCATTCAACTCTTAGCCATACTTTGTCACATATTTAAATTGTTTTCATTCGTTTTTTTTATTTTAGCAAGACTGATGAAATATTTTTATTTAGAAAGATTATCTTCAATCATTAACTGATATATGGTCGTATTTCGGGGAGTAACTTTCATGGGTTCCCATTTCTTTTCCAAGGAGGAAGAATTACTATCAAAGATAATTGCACTTGACTAGTACCTGAGAGGTAATAACAATAGCTACTGGTTCCTGAATAATACAATTTTAGAGTTGTTCGATGCTCATGCGCCTATGAGAGAGTTTCAGTTAAATCACAAAACCAAATATGCTTCATGGCTTACGGATTATATTAAAGATTTAATCAAATTAAAAAAAAAAGTAATAAGTTATAGAAAAGATAGGAGAAATGGTTGGGCCATGGTAACAAAATAAAAATATTTTCCCATACAAATAAATTTTACCTCTTGAATTCTAATATATCGGCGGAAACTAAATATATGTCGACACACAAAATCTGGTGTGACAAGCAGAGAACACAACTTTCGATTACCGAAGGTAAGAGAAAGTTGTGTGCTGAGCCAGTCACACCAGATTTTTGCTTCTTTAAGTGGGGGGCCCCCCCCAACCCGAGATTCTCAGTTTCATTTCATTATTATTACATTTTACATTTAATGAATCAGATACGATAATTTAATATTAATATAAAAAGTAAAAAAGAATTCTTTCGTTTCCCTTTGCAAGTCCTGGCATCAAAGAATCCATCGAATCTTCTGAGTTGGCAGCTAATAAGCGAAAACGAAACTATCCACTCGCGTAACGAGTGCTTTGATGCTGGGTGAAAAAAATTCGACAGAAAATTAAGATCTCGTATTTTAACTTGATCCTTTCTTCAATGTCTAAGAAGAAGAGGGGCATAGTAACATTTAGTATGTGAGAAAGAAAAGCTCTTTCTTGAAAAAAAAAATCTCATTTCAAAAAAAGAAAAGGTTCAAGTCCTCGAAGAACCAATAGAAAATTATAGACCACGATTCATTGAGAACCCGAGTGACATACCACTACAGTGATACCTCGAGATACGAGTTTAATTCATTCCGTAACCTTGCTCGTATCTCAAATGAGTTAGTCAAGTGTCATTAAATAACTCCGATGCACGACCAGTTGAAACTTTTTCTCAGCTGGCCGTTCCTAGTATCTCAAATTTCGTTCGTATTTCAAAACAAAACTTCGCTCGCTCGACAGCTCGTAACTCAAATAACTCGTATGTTAGGGCACTCGTATCTCGAGGTACCACTGTATTTATTTATATTTAGAGGTTTATAAAATTAAAAGGATGAGGCATCAAAGTTAATTTCATTTATTATCTCAAGCAGAGGCCGACATTTCGATCACATTTAAGAACATCTTCAGCGTCAAGCTTTTGATAACAATTAAAATCCTCTTTGTGTTTTTTTTTTTTTTTTTCATTCTCACACACACATTCACACAGTCTTTTCGGCAACTTAGGCCATTTAAGACTTTGACGATAACCGTTGTAATATATATTAATCTATTGTGGGTTCAGGCATTTCTATTTACTCTTTGGGTTATTGAATAACTAAAAAATACACATGACAGATATGATAGATACGATTATGTTAATTTTCGAATTAGTGGGTGCCATAGGCTTTGGAATTCCGGATGTGGGGAGGGAAGGAAGGAGGAAGGAGAATATGAGAATATTCTCCTTACTCCTTCCTTCTCCAAAAGACCCTCGTTCAAAAGACGCAAAGCTTATCCAATAAAGCCCAAAAATTTATTTTAATTACTCTTGGTTTTTTTTTACTTTCTCTTAACTCTATATATATGTTAATATATATTGAGAGAGAAAGTATTGGATTCATGTCAAAAATTCGATGTCGAGATTTTGATGGATATACACGTTTTGAGGTCCCCTGAATCCAAAAAAGTGGTTTTCGCGACATGGTCTGTCTGTGTGTCTGTCTGTCTGTGTGTCTGTGAACAAAATATCTCAAGAACGAAAAGAGCTAGGAGGTTGAAATTTTATATTTAAGTTAGGCACCCCCATGGGACGTGACACGAAGCTTTTGAACAAAATCGACCAAATAGTACTTTACTGATGCACTTTTTCAGTTTTTTTCGATTTTCTCTAAATTTGCTCCAACGATTTTTTTTTTTAATTCAAAAATCAATTATTTTTTAGATTCTCAATAAAACGTATATTCTCATTTTGTCATTGAAATCTTCTGAAGACCACTTTACTCTTGTACTCCATAGAAAAGATAGGAGAAATGGTTGCCATGGTAACAAAATATAAATATTTTGCCATATTTGGACCGTTTATTTTGAAAGTGGTGTAAGTCCAATTTTTAAAAAATCTGAGATATCACATAATTCATACTTAATTTAATGTAAATTTTCTATGTATAACTAGCCAGTGGCAAATTCCTTAAAAAATTCCCATGTTTTGTACAATTGAAAATTGGTCGGTAAAAGAAGTTGCATAATCGTTGATTATGAAAGTGGTGTAAGTCCATTTTTGAGGGGTAGGTAGCTTAGCAGATGGTTGTCTGTTATTGTGCATTTGTTAATAAACTTGTTAAGAATTACTAACAGAGGGGTCATTTGTAGGGGGGAAGGGTATTTGCCCCCCTCTCCTCCCTAGGTATTATTCTACGTAAATAAAATATATCTACGAAACTGTATAAAATTAAAAAATTAATTTAATTAAATACCTTTTGGCCAAATTTGAGATAGCTATTTGTAAGAAAATTGAAGTGAGAAATTGAAAAAAAAGTTTGCCCCCCCCCCTCTAAGAAAAAGTTGAAATGACGCCACTGGTTACGAGAATAGGTTACTTATTAATATAAGATATCAAGCAGTAATTCTTCCAGTACATCATAAATATTTCAACACTCTGCCATCCATATACAGAGGATAAGTAAATACTACGAATATCTTGTAATTTTAACAATGTAATTAACGTCTAAAATTAAAAATACTACTTCTATTTTATATCATGTCATTATTTGTAAAGAATATTGAATATGAAGTATATTTTGAGTAATATTTGATTTTTCAAAATTGAAATTCAACGAAGTTTACAGTTGGTTAATTTTGAAAGTGGTGTAAGTCCATTGGCAGCTTGTAATTATATATTAGTTTAGTCAAATTCGCCTAAAACAAATTTATATAACTAAATTAGACACTGATAAAGAAGTAGAAACATTCACCGATTTCATATCATTTGTCTAGATTTTTAAATTAACAGATATGCAAACCTTTCATTTTCTCGAAACAATAGAAAATGGACTTACACCACTTTCAAAATAAACGGTCCATTTATAAATTGAACATCTTGAAAATAGAATGTACCGTACTGTCGGAAACTAAATACATGTCGACACAAAAAATCTGGTGTGACAAGCACAGAACACAACTTTCGATTACCGAAGGTAAGAGAAAGTTGTGTGCTGTGCGCCAGTCACACCAGATTTTTTAAATTGTGCTTGTTGTACAATAATTTGATGTTTTTACAAAAAATAGTCTTCCCCTCCTCACTTAAAAAATGCTGTTGGGCTGTTTAAGTGCCATGGACAGAGAAAACCTTAAGCTATTTTATTTTACAATACGTATACATGTATACTTCTCCTATAACCTAAAATATCTTATTTTGTATCAGACACCAAGAGAAAGAAAGCCCAAATCCCCTGATTGTCTGACTGCCTAGATTCAGGAAATAAGCGAGACTTATGAAACCAATATTATTATATCGGACTATTAAAATTGACATCCCGACTGACGTTTTAGCTCTAGGTCTAGGCAAATATTAATACAATTGTAGGATTAAGAAATATTTACGCATCTATGAACATGTCCTATATCTAGGGCCGAAACATGAGGGAGCATTTAATAAAATAATATTGCGTACTCTTAATTCCTGGCCAAATTTGATATATTTTAATATTAAAGTATTTTTATTTATTTTTTTTTTATTTAAGGTTTTTCTCTGCATCTAAGGTCATTTAGACCCCATCCCCATTATTTCAAATGATTGGTAGCCATTTCAAATGAAGTAAATTTTTCACGCTGGAACGGGAAGCGAACCCGTGACCCTAGACACGAGAAGCTAATTTCTTTTCACTGAGCCACGGGTCACGGGCTATTAAATAAATACTTTAAAACAAAAAATTGCCATATTATTATTAGGTATGATGTTTATATAAATAACAATGTGAATAATTCACAAAGCCTCCCCCACTCTGTATAATAAATATTTAAGTTTCTAATATTAAAGATAGAGTTATATAAATTGTTTGAGATGCCTTTACTACTTAGTTAAATATATCCGGTGGGATTCTTAATCAAGCCCGGATCCCCTTTTAATCAGACAATGGCATCGTCCAGTGGGACTATTTAGATGGGAATCAATCTCTTTCTTGAATTAAGTTCTTTCTCTCACTCAATCTTTCTTTTCTCCCTTCACTTGAATCTATTTTAAGTCTTAATTAAAAACAATTAATTTTTATAGAAGATGATGAATACAACAAAGTTTAATGTAAAAATTAAATATCTAACTTATAAGATACGTCACTGTTTATAGACCTATCTATATAAATTATAAAAAAAAAATTATAATTTTTTTAATATAATAATATAAACAACCACAATGGTGGTGCTTATTGGTTTTGTAACTTGATTTAATTTCTAATAAAATAATTTCCATAGAAGTATAGAAAGAAAATTGAATTTAATATTCATTTATTAGGTCTAGGCTTACACTTTTTATTACAATAGTAGGCCTATATCAAATAAGATAAAAAATAAAATAAAAAACAAGATTTTTAAAAAAATGCTTTTATTTAAATTGAACTAAAAAGAGAGAAATAAGAGAGAAATAATTTAATTGTTCTTGTTAAAATTTTTTAATATTTATGACTTAAAATAAAAGCGTGGGGCGCTTCGAAGTGATTCCGAGGCTCGCGCCCCACGCTTTTATTTTAAGTCATAAATATTAAAAAATTTTAACAAGAACAATTAAATTATTTCTCTCTTATTTCTCTCTTTTTAGTTCAATTTAAATAAAAGCATTTTTTTAAAAATCTTTTTTTTATTTTATTTTTATTTTAAGCTTTTTAGTCTTTTTTTTCGTGTGATTTTTTTAAATTAACTTTCAAAATTAGAGGCTTTTAAATAACATCGGGAAATTTTCTAAAATTGTCTAATTAGCGTAGAGCTTTAAAAAAGAACATTAGTTTGGCCTTTCAAAACTAGTTAATAGGGCCTTATTTGCGTGAGGCTTCAAATAAAGTACCACATTAGTTTGACCTATTTTGTCATAAAAAATGACCCTTAAGTATTACATTTCACACCTCTAGCCCATCGGGAAGTCTTTTGAAATTACATTAATTCGCGTAGGGTTTCAAATAAAGTACCACATTAGTTTGGTCTATTTTGATCAAAACCACCATATAGTGGCGTCATCAAAAATGACCCTTAAGTATTACATTTCACACCTCTAGCCCAACGGGAAGTCTTTTGAAATTACATTAATTCACGAAGGGTTTCAAATAAAGTACCACATTAGTTTGGTCTATTTTGATGAAAAGCACCATATAGTGGCGTCATCAAAAATGACCCTTAAGTATTACATTTCACACCTCTAGCCCATCGGGAAGTCTTTTGAAATTACATTAATTCACGAAGGGTTTCAAATAAAGTACCACATTAGTTTGGTCTATTTTGATGAAAAGCACCATATAGTGGCGTCATCAAAAATGACCCTTAAGTATTACATTTCACACCTCTAGCCCATCGGGAAGTCTTTTGAAATTACACTAATTCGCGAAGGGTTTCAAATAAAGTACCACATTAGTTTGGTCTATTTTGATCAAAACCACCATATAGTGGCGTCATCAAAAATGACTCTTAAGTATTACATTTCACACCTCTAGCCCATCGGGAAGTCTTTTGAAATTACATTAATTCGCGAAGGGTTTCAAATAAAGTACCACATTAGTTTGGTCTATTTTGATCAAAACCACCATATAGTGGCGTCATCAAAAATGACTCTTAAGTATTACATTTCACACCTCTAGCCCATCGGGAAGTCTTTTGAAATTACATTAATTCGCGAAGGGTTTCAAATAAAGTACCACATTAGTTTGGTCTATTTTGATCAAAACCACCATATAGTGGCGTCATCAAAAATGACCCTTAAGTATTACATTTCACACCTCTAGCCCATCGGGAAGTCTTTTGAAATTACATTAATTCGCGAAGGGTTTCAAATAAAGTACCACATTAGTTTGGTAAATTTTGGTAAAACCAAACTCACAATTTGCGTCATCAAAAATGAACCTTAAATATCAAATTTCACACCTCTAGCTCATCGGGAAGTGTCCTTAACAAAGACTCAAAGTTGGTGACCTTGAAAGAGTAAGTTAAATAAAAGCATTTAATTAATAAAAATTTTTTAAATTATTCAAAAAAGAAACATTTTTAAGGAAAAAAAAAGTTTATTATTATTATTCAAAGGGTTAAATAAATAATAAATCATAAACCACATCCTTCATCTTTTTTTTTTAATTGTACAAGATGTGAAAAAGAAACATGGTTAACGAATAAAACATTTATAGTATTCATTTAAGCCTGTTTGTTTCCCTCCGGCTTGATTAATGTTTGTCCTCCATATGCCAAAATGTCACACAATAAATCTTTAGTCATTTTAGAAATAGACCTATGAGCAAATATAACTCGAACGGTTAATAATATAATTATAGTAAAAATGAAGAGACTAAAATATTTGTCATGTTTTTGCAAATGGTGATTTTTTTTAGGATTTGAGATTTCAAATGATTGATTATAAATGAAATAAAAGAAGACATATTGCCCCCCTCTGGCCCCTTCTATAGGATGCCAGGGGGAGGCAACCCTTGCCCCCCCCCAGTTCCGGTGCCTATGCAATTAATGTATTTATTAATATTAAGACTATTAAAAATAAAATTTGTCCCGGCAGCAAAAAGAAGAATATTTTGTTCAGCTTGAAGTATACACTATTGTGCCAAATGTTCCAGTACAACAATGAGTATAAAATATATTTTATACTTATATATATATATATATATATATATATATATATATATATATATATATTTTAATATTTATATATTTATATATATTTAAATTATAATTTAACAGATCCGATGATGGTTGTGGATAGGGAGCAAAAACTTGTAAACATAAATTTTTTTAGGGTCAATTCTTTTAGTTAATTTCATTTTATAATTGATAGATATTATTGGATACTTATTAATTTTAATTTCATTCATTTTATCAGACCACTTGTTATGTGCCAACCATTTATTCATTCTTTGTTATTGAAAAGAAATACAACTCTATATATTAAAAAAAAAATAAATAAATAAATAAACTATAGACTATATATTTTGAAGTGAAAAAGACAATGATTGCTTTTTTCCTTTTGAAAATCTTTGTTTAAAAGTCTTAAATGTCAACATAAAAAAAAAGGTTAGAGAATGGGGCTGAAGTTTTCTAAAGAAAAAAATAAAAGACAACTTTTTTTTTTATATGAAATTATATATACGATTAAAGGAAATAAATTTTCTGACACTTTAAAAGACCAAAGAAATATTCTACTCGTTCTTTTTACTATAACTTAAGCAGTTTTTAGATGTGACTGAGAAAAAGATTAAGATGGCCTGATCCTGGTTGAAGAACACAGGGGAAGATTTGAAGTATGGAATACACAAATGGATACAAGGGCTAATTTTTAGATAAATATAATTTGTTAATCTTTTTCTTCAGGTTACCAAAAGCACTAGTATTTAGTATATTTTTCACCAGTGATTTTTGTTTTTACACTTTTATTTGTTAAAATTTTCATAGGCAATTTTATTCACAAAAATGCTTAATTTTGTATGTACCATGCAGAGAAAGATATGGTACAAGATGGCGGCTACCTGGCATTTGAGCCTTATGGCAGATAGCCGCCATCTTGTACAATATCTTTGCTTTGCACGGTAATTAGTATTGGGAAAGCTTATAATAACAACACTTGTTATTATGGATAGGGATGAAACAATACAAGTGTACTTACGCGATACTTTTCTTTCGATACCAAGTGCTTTACTTTGGCACGATAGTACTATACTTTGGAATCGAGTACCAAGTAAGTATCGGTCAAAAATACTCGTATCGATTATGGAAAATTAGGGGGAGAGGCTCAACTAAAAACGAAAATAACCACTGAACGAAGTGAACCACTGACTTTTAGATCATGAAGGCAGCAGAAGTTTATACATCAGAGACAATTTAAAAATAATTATCATTTTTGTATGAATGTTAAAATGATTTTTATGTATTTTAATAAAAACCTCTTTATTAAAAATCATATAGCTTATATTAATATATCGACATTTAATAAATGTAAAATGAGTGCTCTTTTTTATAGGACATATTGGAAAATATAATTAATTTGATGAAAAGCTCTTTTTAATAAAGAATTCAGGTGTAAAAATGGAAATAAAACAAAAATAACTGAAATACAAGAAAAACAAAAATATTTTCATAAAGAAGATTAATTTATCTATGAATCAAAAAAAAATTAATTAAAATTGGAAGAATATTAATACATGAAAAAAAATTTCTGAATATCGACTAAAAACGAAAGAAAAGTTACTAAGCTCTCTTGCCCAGTTTGGCGCTCTATAACTCGGGTTTGGGTTGGGGAAAAAAAAATTAATTATTGTACTTAAGTCCACATATAGTCTATTATTCATGTGCCAAACGTTGTTTTTATATTTTGATGTTCATTTTTTCGAATTTTGGCCGTTTTTTTCCTATTTCGCCGCTCCTACACACCCTTAAAGGTGCGTTCACACCGGGACCTGACTTGACTTGAGTCCGGTGGCGGACCCAAGCTATGTATTCCTATGGAGCTACGTATAGTGACGTACTGACTGAATTTTGTTGGATCGGGACCTGACTCCGGCTGGCTGAGAAGCCAACATGGCCGACTTTTTTCAATCAGCTGTTTGATCGGTTCCTTAATAAAGACATTTTTAAGGCTTTATTTAAGTAATAATAATACAAAAAAATAATAATATTGAGATAACTTCTATTTTTTATAAAAAATTGCAGAAAATATATGTTATTTGCTTTGAGGATGTACAAAATTATATAACTCAATAAATGTATTTTGAAGTGTACTTGTATCTGGATTCAGGTGGATCGAATGACTTATAATAAAAAATTATTTTTTTACAAAAATTTTTTTTATTTTTCAGGAATTCTAACCGTATCGATTCAGATGAATCCAGATACAAGTAAACTTCAAAATACATTTATTGTGTGAAATATATGTTATGTCAAAACAAAGAGATTCCAAATTTTTTTAAATTAATAAAATATTCTTTTTTAAATAGTCAATTAAGAAATATTTTTACTTAAAATTTAGTAAAAATATTTCTTAATATAACGATAATTAGTTTTGTTAAGTTTATTTAGAAATAAATTGCTGGGAAGGAATATAGAGTCATTCAAGTAAAAACACTGTTAACACCGACGACATACTAATATATCAAATAACAGAGAAGTGAGATTACATCACTCCAGTCAAGTTTTAGCCTGTGACCTCTCTCCATTCGGATTCGGTTAGAACTCCAGTCAGTAAACACAAGTCAGGTCCCGGTGTGATCGCACCTTAATAGTATAAGATAAAATAATTTTTACTCATTTTATTTTCTACATTTGTTGAACAAGACAATTTTTACTTTACAAGAAAAGAGTTTAGAAAGAGAGAGGAAAAACCTTTTTTTTTTTCTTAAAATAATTGAGTGTACGGGCAGGTACTTTTTTCTAGATAAATACAATAAATCCTATTTTATATGAAACAAAGTTTTCTCTCAAGTTCGTCCATAGAATAAAAGAAGTTATAGCCAAAAAAAAAAGGATAGTAAAGAAGCCAAAAAAAAAATACGAAATAGGGTGAGGTTTAAGGTTTGTCCATCCTCACGATAGAGAAGACATGAATCTCTTCAGTGGTGCTTTCGCCAAATTAAACGTCCAAAGTTTGACGAATCTCTAGAATAGCAACTCCTTATATTTGAATGAAAAAAAAAAAAACTAATTTATAATCTAGTTAAGATTGCTTATCATTGATTTGGCCTCTGGCTTTTGATAAGTTTCTCTTCCTCCTTGTGATTTGTTATTAAAGAAGTTTTAAAAGAAACCAAAATATCGACAAAATAAAAATGGAGGTCACCTAAAATAGAGCAAAAAAAAAAAAAAAAAACTTAAAGAGAAAAGACTCATTCTAAACGAAATAAAAATCTTCTGCAAAATCTAATTATTCCCTTATCCTAAAGGTTATCTTGTTTAATTTTATAGCATTTTAAATATTAAAAAGTTTGAATTTATAATAGATTTTTATAGACAAAAAATCTGCATAATAATTGATTGGAATCTTCATTTTTGCTAATTACGTATCACTGATACTCAACACTATCAATAGAAATGATCAATTTAAAATTTTATAAATATTCATATAAATCGTCAATAATTTTTAAGATTTGGTAAATGTGTGAATAATTACATAAAGCTATAGAAAGCATACAACTTACGTTGTGAATATAAATATTCAGTCATCATAATGAAAATAAATAAATAAAATTAAGAAGTGCTGCCATCCTGATCACTGTCTATGTTTTTGTTTTTGTTCTTTTTTCTTTGATTCAGTGCAGTCCATGGTCAAAAACTTACAAAAGTCTTTTGCAGTATTTTCACAAAATCTACAAACACTTTGTCCTATTAACTGTTCTTCTATATAATTTTCACTTTTTGGTCTTGCTCACATCCTCTTGTCTCCCTCTGTTAAGTCACTTTTAGTCAATACCGGTATAATGGCGTATTTTTTGATTAGTGTATAGTAGGAACGATTTGTCTATCCTGGTCTATGAAAAAAAAAACGTTTTTTTACTTTTACTTGCTTCAGTTCATTCGCTCTTTTTTATTTTTACTTATTTTTGTAAAATAAATTAAATTTTTATGATAAAGGCTTTGCAAGAAAAAGCAACTTTAAATAAGTAAAGAAAATTAATTAATCTTTTGTCAAAAAAATAATTTAAATTTAAACAGTTAAATGGCTTTTATTTGAAAAACGTCATGATTATTCAAAATTCAACATTTCTCCTTTTTCATGAGCGCGAAATGGAAGCACTTTAACTAACAAACGAACCATTTTCTGAAGGACCAAAAGAGTAGAAAGCCATATGAAAATCAAACTGGGGTGAATGAGGAAAAAAAGAGAGAGAGAAAGAGGAAAAAGAGGATTTTTTTGGCAGAACGAGGGATAAAAAAAGGCATTTTCATTTTTGTGATGAGTCGATGGAATACGCCGAGGGAGCAGAGCAACATGAATGAACCAACAATGATAATTCGCAAATTCTTATTACTTTAATGGACCTTCTCTGTGATGAAACATTTGCAATTCGAGTGGACATGGTGCCCCGAGAAACACATTTGTGTTTGATTGCCAAATGGTTCGTGTAAGAGCTCCGATGAAAAATGTAAAAAGTAAGCAAGTAGGAATAAATGTATGTTGAATTCATAATCAATAATGTCCGATCTAAGAATTGAATTATTTTTTTTATTCGTTATTTGAAATAATAATTTAATAATACAGGCTGATTTTAAATGAAGAAAAAGATTTTATTGGTTTTCATTTCATCGTTCTATAAAAAAGAGAAAACACTTAACATAAATAGTATCAATTTTAAAAAATAAAACTTTTTACAGTAGATGATTGGAGTAGAAAAATTTGCTCAGGAAGAAAAATTCATATGTATACATTAGGGTAATGACTATAGATCTTTTTTTTTTGAATTTCAAAATGCCTTTTTCCCATTTTGACAAATTTGTAGCCGGAAATAAGAATATTCGGAATACGAAATATCGGGATCCACAGTACTAATAAATTCTTTTTATAAAGTAGCCTACTGTAACAATTTTTTTTTTCCCT
Source organism: Euborellia annulipes (assembly GCA_023213315.1). NCBI lineage: Eukaryota > Metazoa > Arthropoda > Insecta > Dermaptera > Anisolabididae > Euborellia > Euborellia annulipes. The sequence continues at coordinate 560 of JAKCPI010016882.1, read as the reverse complement.
TTTTACTGTCTCTTACCTCTATATATGTTAATATATATAGAGAGAAAGTATTGGATTCATATCGAAAATTCGATGTCAAGATTTTGATGGATATACACGTTTTGAGGTCCCCTGAATCCAAAAAAGTGGTTTTCGCGACATAGTCTGTCTGTCTGTCTGTGTTCAATTTTAAACATGAAGGAATTGAGCTAGGAAGTTGAAATTTTATATTTAAGTTTTGACCCTCCTGAAAATAAGATTTTAATCAAAATTGGCAAAAGAGTCCTAGTACTTTTTCAGTTTTTTTTTTTATTTTCTCAAAATTCGCTCAAACGATTTTTTTTTAAAATTCATAAATCAATTATTTTTTAGATGCTCTTTAAAATGTATATTCTCATTTTGCCAAATAAATCTTCTGAAGACCACTTTACTCTTGTACTTCATAGAAAAGATAGGAGAAATGGTTGCCATGGTAAAGGTGGAATTCCGAGCAACGCGAGGACAGAGCGGCAGCGTCAATAGCGTCACTGCAGCCGCGACATTGTCACGGCGGTAGTGTCGCTCTTGTGGCTTCCGATGTC
>JAKCPI010016881.1:0-14686 GCA_023213315.1 Euborellia annulipes | reverse complement strand
ATGAAGCTAGTGGATCTCACAGTTCCAGCACGACTAACCGAGTGTTAATTAGAAAATTTTAATTCTAAGTTTATTCTTGCTCTTGCTATCTCATTCATAAAATATTCCCCCCCCCCGCCCACCTCTCTCTGTATGATTCCTTTAGGCCTTTTTTCTTTTCCCCTTCATTACAAAAAAGCAATTTATAATTTTCTTATCTATTTATTAAAAAAAAGTAAAAAGAGTTGAAGAAAAAGCATTCTTAATCGAAGAGAAAAGGATCTATAAACAATCTAGAAACAAAAGCACCGAGCAAAGAGGATTCGTTGCATTGAAGGGATGACGGAGTCCCAGGGGCCTCTCCATGGACCATTGAAGTTAAAGACAAAGGGCCTTAACGGCTAATCGATGTGACTGAAATATTGCCAACTAAGATGGTAACTTGAATAGCTACCACTACCTGCCTACTTGCTACTATTCTCTTATTTTCACACATAGATTACAATCGCTTGAAACATTTGTCATTTAACAAAAGATAATATGAATCGTTGAATGTTAAATGGTGATCGAAAGAGTTTTTTTTTTTTTTTTTAACCAATTCTTTATAGTTGTCTTTTAATCTTTTCTTTTACAAATTGGAGAAATTATTCTTTAAATTGTTAGTCTTTTGTACAAGTGAATTTTAATGTGTAAAAAAGACTATGAAAAGACTAAAAGAAAAATTTTTTAGTGTTATAAAAATTAAAATTGAAGGAAGTCTTAGAATTAAACCCATTAGAAAAGGCATAAAATTTTGGAACAAAACTCAAGGGCAAAAAATTTGAAGCAAATGCCAATGATATATACAACTGTCAAATTAATTATTTTAAATTTGGTATCAAGGGGATGTGAGTCTGTAGTGTAACAAGTGCATGATGAAGAAAGAAAATAAGAAGTTTGCAGTCAACAAAAATTATTTATTAAAACAGATAACGTCTAACGTTTCAATCCCAGATGGTCCACATTTTCAGAGCTGGGTCTGTGTCATAAAGGCAAATATAATCTTCCCAATACAGGTAAGTACGGTAGGATTATGAAAGAGCAATAGTTAGCAAATGTATCCTTTTAATATAGAATCCAGGTCCTTTTAACTAAGAATATATAGAAGTCTACTTCTTTATGACACTTTTGAAGATTGTCCAAATCTGGGACTGAAATGTTAACCAAGAAATAAAGAAATTTCTCTGGCTTCAAACTTCTCATTTTCTTTCTTCATTTGAACATACTGGGTGACAATTGTTGAACTATATGAAATAAAACGTAAATTAGTCAAAAATTACTGGGTGCACAGACTTTATTCAACATGTAAACGTCACTACAAATATTCGGTTATTGCATGTTCGCTGCGCCTGCCGTCATTGGCTATGATCTGGCGCAGACGAATATCGAAATTATGCAAGACCCGCTGAAGTGTGGGAACATTGTAGCTGTCGGTGACCTTCTGAATGGCAGAGATCTCAGTAGAACAATAGTTTTGGGGTTATTTAAGTTACACCTCGTCTTTAATATAGCCCCACAAAAATGAGTAACATGTATTCAAATCCGGCAATATGGCGGACATAGGCAAAATGGCGAAATATAGCCGACAACAATTTGCGGGGGTATGCGCATACCAATTCGCATCATGTCCTGCTGCCAACCACGATATTTGAACTTCATCACGCAAAAACGGTTCAGAAGTTATTTCATATAGTTCAATAATTATCATCCTGTATTTTAAAATTAGTTAGATTATTAATAAATTATTTCCCTAAATAACCAAGTTACTCCTTAATATATTCTAACTGCGACAATTTTTATCATCACCATCATTATTTATTTTGAATATTTGTAAATCTTCTTCTTCCCTAGCCTTATTCCTGCAGTACGGGGTCGGCGGAATGAGTTTTTTGCGAACGGAAGAAATAGAACTGGCCGGCCCGTCACACGGTCTGACGCCTGTTGAAAATATAGAAGGAAAGGACAGACATGTAAAGAAGCACTGCCAGTCCCAGCTCGGGTAGCTCGTGGTTGCTATCCACGCACCCACAAGTTGTGGGCCCCTGAGCAAATTCTGAATATTTGTAAATAACGTTATTAAATAAAAATATGTCTTTTAAATTTAATTATTATTATAATTAATTGTAATAATTAATTTGTTTGATTTTAAAATTCTCTTATAGGTCTTCGTCGACAAACTTGATTTGATTTCTCCTTCTCTACAAATAATATTCATCATATCTTCACATTTGTACAGTTTCATCATGCTCTTTACGTTTTGCACGGTGGTGAGTCAAAATTGCTGTATTCTACTTTATTAGTATTCAATTCAATTGATATTAGTTGATTGATATAACGTTTTTAATTTAATTTTTTTTCATTCAAAAATGGAAGCGTTTTTGTTTTATGCTAAAAAAAAGGTTCTTAAATCCTGAAACTTTTTCAAGGGCTTTTAATGCGAGTGAATTGATTACAAACAGAAAAAGAGCTTTTATATAAATAAACTTTATATTATCCTTAATGTAGGTGATCATTCTTTTTAATTGTATCTTTTTTAACAAAAGTAATGAAAACTACGAATAACATCTTTCAACTCTTTATCAAAAATCATTAAGAAAACCAGAAAGGTCTACGTTTATTTTTTTTTAGAGAAGAAATGATAAATAATACAAATCCATAATTTGATTAAAACTATAAAATAATTTTTGCACGAGTATTCATGAGATGAAAATTAAAGACTTTTTAAACAATGAAATAAAGGCGGGATAAAAAAAAGGGTGGCAAGAAAAAGAATAATGGCAACTGAGTGGGAATTCGTTCATTGTATTGTATGGTCATGGAGTTGCAAAACGTTTTTTTTTTATTTATTTATTTTTTTTTTTTTGAGCACAGAGTTGGCAAAAAAAAGAACCGGTCGCAGTGAGGGGCCTCGTGCCCTATCAAACCTCAACTGCGCTAATCTTAATTAAACACCCGGCACGTGTTTTTTTTAACGACCGTTAAATTGAATTTTATAAAAATCATCTCTCGTCTGCTGATCAAGCGAAGATAACCCCATTGTGCAAGTTGCACCTCAAGCCAGCAAAACAATTACTAGAAACAACAAAAGAGTGCTAGGGATAAATAAAAAAAAAATCTTTTTTACTATCTCTCCATTCGAGAATGAAAAAATTTCATGTTTTTTACTTTTTTTCTTTTTCTGGTGTGATTTTTATTCGAAAAAGGAAAAAAAAATAAAGCGAATTTTTATTATTTTAATTCAGATCTGAATATAACTCGCATTGTATTTGATATGAAGTGTTTTTAAAACAGTTTAAATTTTCAAAATTTTTTATATTAAATTTTTTAAATTCATTATTTCCTAAAATCAGTAGTTCATTTTATTGAAACATAATTGTTGAACTTTAAAAGTATAGCCTAAACAGAGCAAATAATGAGAAGTTACAACTATAGATAAGCAAGAACGGATACAAGAGGGGGGGGGGGTAATTACCCTTTTTCCCTCCCCCTCCCCGAGATTAAAAAAAAAATACTTTTTTTCGCAAAAAAATTTATTTTTAATGTAAAATTTTAAATATTAAAACTTAAAAATTAGATTTGTATTTATATTCTTATAGGTCTTCGGACCTTATGCACCCATTCCAAAAAAAAAAAAAAAAATATTCTGGCAAACAAGTACAGAATGAGCTTTTAAATTACCGAAATTAAGAAAAAATTGTGTGCTGTGCGACCAGTCACACCAGATTACCCCCCCCCCCCTCTGGATCCACCCTTGAGCTGAAGTTTCGGTTCTAGGTTTGAACCATCCCCAGAGCTGGAAAAAATTCTTTATGAGTGTGTTATGGTGGATTTGATACATTTTTAGATCCTTATGATGACCAGGCAAACAAGTGATTTGTATGCATATCACATTATTTATATTTATTTATAATGATAAGGATCTAAAAATGTATCAAATGCATCATAATATAAATAAATCTTCAAGCTACTCTAAAAGGAATAAGCTTGTACAATAATTTCACATTTTTGACATATTCGTAGTTTATGACTCAAAGGAGAAAATAAGGCTTTAAAATTGGCTTTCTAGTTTAAAGGGCAGATTTTATAGTTCACTAAAGAAGCTTAGATTAGAGAAGAAGATTAATTTCAACGTTCATTAATTATTTTGCTCCTTTACTGTACAATGAAATTTAAACAACCTTTAAACCACCGATTCCATTCAACTCTTAGCCATACTTTGTCACATATTTAAATTGTTTTCATTCGTTTTTTTATTTTAGCAAGACTGATGAAATATTTTTATTTAGAAAGATTATCTTCAATCATTAACTGATATATGGTCGTATTTCGGGGAGTAACTTTCATGGGTTCCCATTTCTTTTCCAAGGAGGAAGAATTACTATCAAAGATAATTGCACTTGACTAGTACCTGAGAGGTAATAACAATAGCTACTGGTTCCTGAATAATACAATTTTAGAGTTGTTCGATGCTCATGCGCCTATGAGAGAGTTTCAGTTAAATCACAAAACCAAATATGCTTCATGGCTTACGGATTATATTAAAGATTTAATCAAATTAAAAAAAAAGTAATAAGTTATAGAAAAGATAGGAGAAATGGTTGCCATGGTAACAAAATAAAAATATTTTCCCATACAAATAAATTTTACCTCTTGAATTCTAATATATCGGCGGAAACTAAATATATGTCGACACACAAAATCTGGTGTGACAAGCAGAGAACACAACTTTCGATTACCGAAGGTAAGAGAAAGTTGTGTGCTGAGCCAGTCACACCAGATTTTTGCTTCTTTAAGTGAGATTCTCAGTTTCATTTCATTATTATTACATTTTACATTTAATGAATCAGATACGATAATTTAATATTAATATAAAAAGTAAAAAAGAATTCTTTCGTTTCCCTTTGCAAGTCCTGGCATCAAAGAATCCATCGAATCTTCTGAGTTGGCAGCTAATAAGCGAAAACGAAACTATCCACTCGCGTAACGAGTGCTTTGATGCTGGGTGAAAAAAATTCGACAGAAAATTAAGATCTCGTATTTTAACTTGATCCTTTCTTCAATGTCTAAGAAGAAGAGGGGCATAGTAACATTTAGTATGTGAGAAAGAAAAGCTCTTTCTTGAAAAAAAAAATCTCATTTCAAAAAAGAAAAAGTTCAAGTCCTCGAAGAACCAATAGAAAATTATAGACCACGATTCATTGAGAACCCGAGTGACATACCACTACAGTGATACCTCGAGATACGAGTTTAATTCATTCCGTAACCTTGCTCGTATCTCAAATGAGTTAGTCAAGTGTCATTAAATAACTCCGATGCACGACCAGTTGAAACTTTTTCTCAGCTGGCCGTTCCTAGTATCTCAAATTTCGTTCGTATTTCAAAACAAAACTTCGCTCGCTCGACAGCTCGTAACTCAAATAACTCGTATGTTAGGGCACTCGTATCTCGAGGTACCACTGTATTTATTTATATTTAGAGGTTTATAAAATTAAAAGGATGAGGCATCAAAGTTAATTTCATTTATTATCTCAAGCAGAGGCCGACATTTCGATCACATTTAAGAACATCTTCAGCGTCAAGCTTTTGATAACAATTAAAATCCTCTTTGGGTTATTGAATAACTAAAAAATACACATGACAGGTATGATAGATACGATTATGTTAATTTTCAAATTAGTGGGTGCCATAGCCCCACATTCGGATGTGGGGGGGGGGAAGGAAGGAGTAAGGAGAATATGAGAATATTCTCCTTACTCCTTCCTTCTCCAAAAGACCCTCGTTCAAAAGACGCAAAGCTTATCCAATAAAGCCCAAAAATTTCTTTTAATTACTCTTTTGGGGTTTTTTTTTTTTGTGCTTGTTGTACAATAATTTGATGTTTTTACAAAAAATAGTCTTCCCCCTTCCTCACTTAAAAAATGCTGTTGGGCTGTTTAAGTGCCATGGACAGAGAAAACCTTAAGCTATTTTATTTTACAATACGTATACATGTATACTTCTCGTATAACCTAAAATATCTTATTTTGTATCAGATACCAAGAGAAAGAACGCCCAAATCCCCTATCCCTTAAACATGCCTAGATTCAGGAAATAAGCGAGACTTATGAAATCAATATTATTATATCGGACTATTAAAATTGACATCCCGACTGACGTTTTAGCTCCAGGTCTAGGCAAATATTAATACAATTGTAGGATTAAGAAATATTTACGTATCTATGAACATGACCTATATCTAGGGCCGAAACATGAGGGAGCATTTAATAAAATAATATTGCGTACTCTTATTTCCTGGCTAAATTTGATATATTTTATTATTAAAGTATTTTTATTTTTATTTAAGGTTTTTCTCTGCATCTAAGGTCATTTAGACCCCATCCCCATTATTTCAAATGATTGGTAGCCATTTCAAATGAAGTGAATTTTTCACGCTGGAACGGGAAGCGAACCCGTGACCCTAGACACGAGAAGCTAATTTCTTTTCACTGAGCCACGGGTCACGGGCTATTAAATAAATACTTTAAAATAAAAAATTGCCATATTATTATTAGGTATGATGTTTATATAAATAACAATGTGAATAATTCACAAAGCCCCCCACTCTGTATTATAAAAATTTAAGTTTCTAATATTAAAGATAGAGTTATATAAATTGTTTGAGATGCCTTTACTACTTAGTTAAATATATCCGGTGGGATTCTTAATCAAGCCCGGATCCCCTTTTAATCAGACAATGGCATCGTCCAGTGGGACTATTTAGATGGGAATCAATCTCTTTCTTGAATTAAGTTCTTTCTCTCACTCAATCTTTCTTTTCTCCCTTCACTTGAATCTATTTTAAGTCTTAATTAAAAACAATTAATTTTTATAGAAGATGATGAATACAACAAAGTTTAATGTAAAAATTAAATATCTAACTTATAAGATACGTCACTGTTTACAGACCTATATTATAAAAAAAAATTATAATTTTTTTAATATAATAATATAAACAACCACAATGGTGGTGCTTATTGGTTTTGTAACTTGATTTAATTTCTAATAAAATAAATTCCATAGAAGTATAGAAAGAAAATTGAATTTAATATTCATCAAGTAATTCATTTATTAGGTCTAGGCTTACACTTTTTATTACAATAGTAGGCCTATATCAAATAAGAAAATTTTTTAATTATTCAAAAAAGAAACTTTTTTCAGGAAAAAAAAGTTTATTATTATTATTCAAAGGGTTAAATAAATAATAAATCATAAACCACATCCTTCATCTTTTTTTTTAAATTGTACAAGATGTGAAAAAGAAACATGGTTAACGAATAAAACATTTAGGGTAGAGAGAGGGTAATGGCCATGTAATGGCCTCACCTTATGTCAAAAATTCGATGTCGAGCAATTTGCCAATGGATCTGACAAGTGAGGAGGTCCCCTGAATCCAACAATCAGTGGTTTTCGCGACATGGTCTGTTGTGTGCTTCGTTTGGGTGCTGCTCGGTGTCGTGTGTTGTGTGTTCCAAAATTTTAATGCTTATTAAATTTTTAATTTTACTTTTCTACAGTAAAACCATTCTATTCTTGATAAAATCAATTTTCAACAATTGCAAATATTTTTTATTTCAAATTAATATAAAATACGTTTGGGGACCACCGCTCATCTGAGCCCATTACCCAAAAGTTTCCGACTGTGAAGAGAAGAGCAGCTTTGAGAACGGATGAAGGAATTGAGTGTGGAGGATGAAAATTATATCTAAAGATTAAATACCCCCGGGATCGGAAAAATTAACGAGCGGTATTGCTGCAAAATCTGTGAATGGGGCTCATGCTTATGTGTTCAAGAGTACTGAGTACTTTACTAATGTACTTATCTCAGATTTATGTCCAAAAATAAAATATTTCTTTTCAAAATTGTGACTTCTAATAATGTATTTAGTTTATATTAAAATTCAAAAATCAATTGAAGTTTTAGATGCTCTTTAAAATGTATATTCTATCTATTTTATACGATTGAAATCTTCAAGACCAATTTTACGTCTAAATGTGAATTATTGATAGGGAATTGGATTGAGACTTTTACTTTTATGGTATACAAATTGATCTCATAAATATTTCTTCCATACTTATAAATGATTTACATCTTATATTCCAATACATTTGAGCGTTGTTACCCTACTGCTGTCGGAATTACCCAAAGCCAGGGACAATGCCGACACCAAAATATCTGCTGTTGATATTGCTACAGAACAAACTTTCGAATACCGAAGGTAAGAGATAAGCTTTTGGTGCTAACCTGTTGATTAGTCACTCCAGATAATTAAAGACTTTATTACCCATCTTAATTGGATTTGGAAAAATGAAAGAAATACACCATGGTTAACTTGAAGTAAACGCCATTCCCCCCTCTCCAGTATTCATTTAAGCCTGTTTGTTTCCCTCCGGCTTGATTAATGTTTGTCCTCCATATGCCAAAATGTCACACAATAAATCTTTAGTCATTTTAGAAATAGACCTATGAGCAAATATAACTCGAACGGTTAATAATATAATTATAGTAAAAATGAAGAGACTAAAATATTTGTCATGTTTTTGCAAATGGTGATTTTTTTTGGATTTGAGATTTCAAATGATTGATTATAAATGAAATAAAAGAAGACATATTGCCCCCTCTGGCCCCTTCTATAGGATGCCAGGGGGGGCAACCCTTGCCCCCCCCAGTTCCGGTGCCTATGCAATTAATGTATTTATTAATATTAAGACTATTAAAAATAAAATTTGTCCCGGCAGCAAAAAGAAAGAATATTTTGTTCAGCTTGAAGTATACACTATTGTGCCAAATGTTCCAGTACAACAATGAGTATAAAATATATTTTATACTTATATATATATATTTATAATATATATATATATATTAATATATATGTTATATATATTTAAATTATAATTTAACAGATCCGATGATGGTTGTGGATAGGGAGCAAAAACTTGTAAAAATAAATTTTTTTAGGGTCAATTCTTTTAGTTAATTTCATTTTATAATTGATAGATATTATTGGATACTTATTAATTTTAATTTCATTCATTTTATCAGACCACTTGTTATGTGCCAACCATTTATTCATTCTTTGTTATTGAAAAGAAATACAACTCTATATATTAAAAAAAAATAAATAAATAAATAAACTATAGACTATATATTTTGAAGTGAAAAAGACAATGATTGCTTTTTTCCTTTTGAAAATCTTTGTTTAAAAGTCTTAAATGTCAACATAAAAAAAAGGTTAGAGAATGGGGCTGAAGTTTTCTAAAGAAAAAAATAAAAGACAACTTTTTTTTTTTATATGAAATTATATATACGATTAAAGGAAATAAATTTTCTGACACTTTAAAAGACCAAAGAAATATTCTACTCGTTCTTTTTACTATAACTTAAGCAGTTTTTAGATGTGACTGAGAAAAAGATTAAGATGGGCTGATCCTGGTTGAAGAACAAAGGGGAAGATTTGAAGTATGGAATACACAAATGGATACAAGGGCTAATTTTTAGATAAATATAATTTGTTTAATCTTTTCCTTTAGGTTACCAAAAGCACTAGTATTTAGTATATTTTTCACCAGTGATTTTTGTTTTTACACTTTTATTTGTTAAAATTTTCATAGGCAATTTTATTCACAAAAATGCTTAATTTTGTATGTACAGTCAGCGCCAAAAGTGCCTGATTTCGATGCCTTGAGCTTAGGCAACCAATATGCTGAGCCGTCGGATGTGTTGCGTTAAAAGTAGCTTCGCCCCTTCTGTTTCATTAAAAAAGATTATTTATTTATTTTAAAAATATTTATGAATTCTAAAATATTTTTATATTAATAATAAAATAAAATTAAAACTTTTTTCTCATATTTTTTTATAATTTAGTTAGGAAATTTTTGTTTTAATCTGTGAAGAAATTAATTAGTGATAAAATTAGAATTGAAGCTTAAATAAAAATATACATTTAATTAACATATTATTAATTCTTTTAAATTATGTCAAATTAGGGGTAGGGAACCCCCCCCTTATCTGGGGCTCCCAAATGTTCCAAAGGAAAGCATACATTAGCAAATCTTTCAAATCGAATAAAAGTCATAAAAAGTCTACGTTTCAAAAAGTTTTTTTGACTCTTCGAACCCCCCCCCCCCTAAAATTATTTTCTTTTATTTTTCAATTGATTTTAATAAAATTTAAAATTAGGCTTCATTAGGGAGTAACTAATTGAAAAATGGTATTTCAGACCTCAGAAAATTCTATCGCCCCCCCCCCTTACAATTTATTTTCCACTAGATTTTAATAAAATTTGAAATTAGACTTCTTTATGGTGTAAATGATTGAAAAATTATATTCCAGACTTCAGAAAATTCCTATCGGTCCTACTCCTTCCAATGGCGGTCCTAGCCTTACATTTTGGGGGGGGGGGGGGTCACTGTTTTTTTTTTTTTTTTATAGTATAAATAAATGGGCCTGGACCCCAATAAATATATATTAATCAAATATGAGTATCGTTTAAGTCTTAAATGGCCTAAGTTGCCGAAAAGATTGTGTGAATGGGAGAGTGAGTGGGAAAAAAGTGTGTGTTAAAAAAAAAAAAAGATTTTGGGGGGGGTCACGACCCCCCTGACCCCCCCCCTCTGGCACCGCCCTTGCTCCCTTCCACCACTAAAATCTGTTTTCCACTCGATTAACCGAAATTAATTAAATACAAAATAGATACCAAAACCGGTTTTAACCGTCTTTGCTTTTAAATCAATTTTGACCAATGGTTTTTAATAGAAATAAATAAATTTCATATCGTATGCTTATATTTCGGGAAAATTACATAGTTATATTACATAAAACCATAGGCGTAGCCAGGCAATCTTGGAGTTAGGAAACCCCGTTGAGAACTACAATGTCCTCCTTATCAAATTATTAAATTATTAATATATAATGAGGTGTTACATATTAATATATACATAGATTCATTAATTATTTATTTAGATTAAAAAAAAATTAAATTAATGTAATGGATTGTGACGTTAAAAAAATTCCCTATGAGAAAAATATATTTGTTTGTTTTTAATTTTTAGGACAAGCCGGGGGGGGGGCAAGCGGCCCCCCTGCCTCCCCCTGACTACGCCCATGCATAAAACAAATCATACAGAAATAGAAGATCTCAAAAACTGAACTTAAACTAAACATACATTTTTTTATTTAGGCCTACATGAAATATTATTAGGAAATGTTTTCTTTCTATAATGATTCTATTATGTAAATAAGATTATGCAATTAAGATATTAAATAAAATAAAATAAATAAAACTAAAATGTTTTTTATGGTAGCTTTCAATATTTGTCCTGTGAATTGTTTGATTTTAATTCTGCACTTTCTGAGGGTTTTTTTAAATTAAATTCAGCAGTAAAATAAGATATTATTAAAAAACAAAAATTGATTTAAAGGATTTTAATATAGTCCTATTATGGGAAATTAAATACTTATATCCCGACATAAAAAATCTGGTGTGACTGGCCGCACCACACAAACTTTCTCTTACATCCGCTATTTGAAAGTTGTTTTCTGTGCTTGTCACACCAGATTTTTTGTGTCAAGATATATATTCGTATATACCGGTATATTTTTTTTTTTTTAATTTAATTTAAGGCCTTTTTCGGTAACGGAGGTCATATAATAATTTGACGATAACCGTTGTAATTAAGATATCAATTTGGGGTTCAGGCATTTCTCACGGAGGCCATTTAGACTCCGCCCCTATTTATTCAAATTGATTGGTAACCAATACAATTTAAATTAATTTTGTGGTTAAAACCAATTTTGGACGGTTTTAACCACTTTTGATCAGTGCTCTGGACAAAATCTAAAAAAATGGTTTTTTAACCACCCTAATAGAGACGTGGTTCACTGACCCTCTCTCTTAGTTAACGGGGTCGTTGACCTTAGTCCCTTTAAACAACTGAAAACTTCATTTAAAAAAACAGGAAGATTAGAAATATAATTTTTTTTATTAATTAGAAAAAAATCTTATTTGGATTTTCTTTTTGGATAAAATTAAAAATGTTTAAAAGGATTTTTGTTAAATAAGAATCAGATTATTATAAATAAATATATTTATGAACGACCCCTTTAGAGGCCCCCAGTCCTTGATGGCAGGGTCTAAACAAACACAATACAAATTTAAATACAATAACAACAACACAAAACAAAATAAAAGGTAAGAACAAATAAAAAAAAAAAAAGCAAAAAGTTTATTCAATTTTTATTTTGAATAGCAATTTTACGTCATAATCATAAAATTTCGTAAAAATAAAATAAAAATAAAAAATAGCCGAGTTTTTTCCATTTTTAAAAATTTTTTTTTAATTAAAAAAAAAAAATTTGAAAACAAAATAAAAATTACTTTTTTTAAATTTATTTGCTCCTTAGAACATAAATAAAATAAAAATTAAAAAAAAATCCATTAATACAGTAAAATAAAATCAAACACTATTATTTTAAAAGAACAGTGGTAAAATAACATAATACATAAATAAATAACATAATACATAAATAAAACATACATAAATAAATATAAATACAAAATTTGAAATTGTCTAAACTTAAAAAATAAATAAAAATATCTTGCTTCATGATCATTAACTATTCATTCATGTTATTTATTTATTTTAGGAAAGAAAATTTTATCAAAAATATCGTATATTAATAAGATACTAGTCTTGCCTAACCGGGGGGCTTGTTTCTTCTAACCCCTCATCCCCTCCCTTCGATTGGCTTGGGTCCGCTTGTGGCGGATCCACATTTTCCTTCTTATCATGGTCTTTTTTAAACAATTAAGTTTCCTGTAATTCCTGAAAGCTAATTTTGAACATTAAAAAATTATATCAGGAATGAAAGTTGGAAGAAAAAATGCAGTCAGACCAAAGCCGAAACGTCAGCTGTTGAAATATAATTAAAAAAAAAAATTCTGGCTGCATTTTTCTTCCAACTTTCATTCCTGATACAAATTCCATCAGCCATAAAATAACCTTATACTATTAAAAAATTACAAGGGGTAGTTGCCCAAACCTATCGTGAGAGAATGGCAGACAAGACAGATAGAAACAGAGAGGCAGACAGACAAATAGACGGACAGATAAAAAGAAACAGACAGAGAGACAGCCAGACGGACATTAAAGAAAGCGTGAGGAACTGGCAGACAGACAGACAAATCGACGGGTAGACATATGAAAACAGACAGAGAGACAGACGGACTTAAAAGAAATGTTCTAATAACCGGTCCATTCCCCATCTTGAATAATCACATCTTCCAAACGAGATTTCATTGAATTTACTAAATTTTGCGATATATTCATATTATTTTCCTTTTTTAATTCTTCCCATATTAATTTTGTTTTTTTAGAAAGATTTTCTCTGGTTCGAATTTCTTCCGGTTCCCAATTTCGGACCATTAAACCCCAGATATTTTCTATGGGGTTTAAATCTGGTGATTTCGCAGGCCAATCTATTACTTCGACATATTCTTGTCTTGAAAACCATTCTTTCACGATTTTGGCCTTGTGTATTGAGGAATTGTCTTGGACAAATTTGATTTTTATAGGTTTTGGAAAAACCTTTCTTACCGAAGGTAAGAAAACCTTTTCCAAAACTTCTATATAATCTTTTGAGGTAAAATGATTTTGTATTTCGACCAAATCCCCTTGTCCCCTTTCAGACATCCATCCCCAAAACGCGCATGTAATCCTTCCGCTTCTTTTTTTTCTAAACAATATTTTTTTTTAAATCTTTCTCCCTTAGGACGCCAAACCTATAAAAATAAAAATTAAAATATTAAACTAAATAAGAAATAATAAGAAAATAATTATATAAGCATTGTATGATTTAATTATTAGGCCTTACTTAAAATTTAAAAAAATAATTATTAGGTAAAAAAAGTATTGGATTTTCAAATCTAATCCTTAATTAATCGATAAGAGAAAAAATTTAAAAAAATTGTATAACCTATTTGTTATTTGTGATGCGGAAAGTGAAAAGTGACCTCTTGTCGGCGAAGTAATCGCACCGGGCATTTTAGTCGAATTAGGTCAAAAATATCGATTGAATAAGATTCTTCGATATTTTTTATACTGGTTTATCCGGTAATTTTAGTGATGAAAATCCGATAAATATTACAAAATAATCGATTTAGTAACTTTAAATAGTTTATTTTTAAATGCGTTTTTCTCAAAATCCCGTTTTTATATCTATAACTTTGGAAGGCTGTAACTTTTTTTTGTTTTTGAGATACCCGAGTGGTTTTGGTCTGAAAATATTCAGGAAATTATCCTCTACAATATAATAACAATAACTCAATTTGTCAAATTCCCTGCAAGAGGTGCCTTTTCAATTTCCACATCATATATATTAAATTAAATTAAAAAAAAAGTATTAATTATTTTTCTTAAAATTAATCAAAATAATAATATATTTGATTGAAAAAAATGCCATTTATACTTTTTCCAAACAAAGCTCTATTTAAATTCAAATAAATATTATCTTCTCTAATAAATACTTGAAAATTATTAAAGATAGTAGGCATATTGGAGTGAAATCCAGATTTTCGGATTTTCAGGGACATATAAAAGTGGAAAGAGAGAAAAAAATAAAATTATTTACCTT